>SJYA01003290.1:518591-575684 GCA_006410615.1 Neotragus moschatus | reverse complement strand
TTTTTTTTTTTTTCAGTTGGGTAAAAGGTCTTTTCTGGCAGCTAAACCAGGCTAGAGGAAGAGGAAACTACTCCAGTTACTGCCCAGAAATACACATCTCTGACTTCCTTCCTTTTTAGTTGGTTTCTAGGTTACAAGCTGAATAAATCAACAGAGGTGAGAAAGTAAACAGAGGCTAAAAGGAAGGCAATACTGTATGGCTATCTGAAGAAAATCTGTTCCTTCCAATAACTGTAGAACATTTATACATATAATTAAGAGTTAAACTAGCATTTTGGTACCATTCATTTTGAACCATGAAAGAAACCCCTCATCTTTACAGATATGGAAATCTAAACCAACAAGTGGATTTCTCCAAGTATACAGACTGTACAAGACACCAAAAACCTCTAAGATTCAGTGCTTTAGCATTTTAAGTACTTCTTCAGACACAAGGATAGGAAAATAAGAGAAACAATAGTAATTTAAAAATGGTTTGCACTTGATATGGCCTTATCTGAAGCTGATTAGATTGAGGAAAATACTTTTCAATATGTCCTATTAATCTATAAAATATATAATCAAATGCGTAACTGTTGCATTGTGGTTATTACCCTAATGACTAACATCATCACATTAATATATCTATGTAGATATTCCAGGCACTGCAAAGGTGGTGTAGCATGGTACACTTCACCAGACCATGAAGTTCCAGGATTTCCAGATGATACAGACCTAAATTTTAAACTCTCTTTTCTCCCCTAAGCATGCAGGACATTCAATCAACCAATATGTGTGCAATGTCTTGAATCAGTGCACCTTCCCCTCCCTTCTTCACCATATCCTGGGTAAAGTGCCCCAGTCCTAAGAGGAAAGTTATGCAACAACAGAATGTGTTCATTTAACTCTGTAAGTATTTATTATAATTTTTATGACATATAGTTGACTAAGAAAAATCAATACTGAGAACACAAAAGCACTATGCAAACAGTGTCTGTGTTTCAATAAGCATTGTGGCTGAATTCAGTGTCCTTTTATCTTTTTCTTCTAGTCCTTCTGAATACTAATAAAGCACATACTAAACTGGAGTAGCAGTTTTATCTGTTTGTACTGTCTATGGCTTCTCTTTAAGAATCTCCCTGATCAATCTTTTTTCTTTCCAATATCATGAGGTTTCACTTACAATCATTCCTCTGTAATGGCGAGGAATTGGTTTCAGGGTCTAGGAGGATATCAAAATCTTTCAAGGCTCAAGTTCCTTACATGAAATAGAATAGTATTTGCATATAACCCTCCCATATACTTTGTCATCTCCAGATTACTTATAATACCTAATATAACATAAATACTATGTAAATAGTTGACAGTTTTAGTGGCCCACTCATGTTCAACTCTTTGCAACCAAATAGACTGTAAGCCTGCCAGCCTCCTCTGTCCAAGTAATTCTCCAGGCAAGAATACTGGAGTGGGCTGCCATTCCTTTCTCCAGGGGATCTTCCCAACCTAGGGGATCGAACCTGGGGTCTCATATCTTGCAGGCAGATTCTTTACTGTCTGAACCACCAGGAAAGTCCCCAAAATTGTTGATAGGCACAAGGAAAATTCAAGTTTTGCTTTTGAGAATCTTTTGGTATTTTTTCTTCTGAAATTTTTCATCCATGGTTGATTGACTCCTCATATGCAGAACACACAAGTAGGGAGGTTTGACTGTCCTTCTCCTCCTCTATAACTTCATGTGTATGCCATTAAGATAACTAATTTTTCTTTCCATTAATAAATAATTCCAGGACTTCCCTGAGGGTCAAATGATCAAGAATCCACCTGTCAAATGCAGGTGACATGGACTCAATCCCTGGTCTGGGAAGATTCCACATGCCATGGACAACTAAGCCCATGAACCACAACTACAGAGCGCTGCAACTACTGAAGTCGAAGCACCTTAGACCAAGAGAAGCCGCCCGCAATGAGAAGCATGTGGCACATCACCATTAGAGCAGCTGCCACTTGCCACAACTAAAGAAAGCCTGTGTGAAGCAATGAAGATCCAGTGCAGCCAGAAGTAAAATTAAAAATTATAGATTTTTAGACCTAAATTTTCATCTTACTCTAACCTGTATTTTATAGCTTTACTACTAGAGGACACAGATATACCCTGTAACCACATAAAACCAAAAATAACTAGAATTAAATGCTAAGTTTTCACACTTCTTTCAAAACCACTAGAAATAGTCTCACTGAAATTTTAGAAATAGTTACCTCAAAATTCATTAATACAGTGATGTTTGCTCATTTACTCTGGTTCCCTTGCTCATATTATAATATTCTGAATACCTGATATTTTTCCTTTAAACCTCTGTCAATAATTAAAAAAAAACTATTCCGTAATTTTAATATGACTGATAAAAATATGAAGAACATGTTGGAAGCAAACACATCAAATTTACAGAAAATATAATCAGACAAGTTCTAGAAAGAAAAAAATAAATACAAATCAATGATATGGAACTAGCCATAAAAGATGTAACACATTTTTAATGCTTTAATTGATACAACAAGGTGAAACTGGAACACAACACACATAAATAATGATCAATGGATTGTTTAAAAAGTTCCAAAATAGTTTCAGGTAAGTATGGGAATTTAGGGTAAAATAAAGGTGGATTTTCCAATCAGAGGGAGTAAAATGAAAATGAGGAAATTAAATACAAGAAAAACAGCTGTTAAAACAGAAATGGAACTTTAGTGACTAAGGTTCTCATTTTTACAGATGAAGAAATGGACATTCAGGGAGATTAAGTGACTTTTGTCAAAATACTTGTAGAAACCCTGCAACTAGAAACAAGATTTCTTAATTCATATCTGAATGAATGACTTTTACTATGTAATACGGTGTGAAAGAACCATGTTTTCTTCATGCTTGTTGCAAAGTGTCTTGCAATCTGCTGAATAAAGCTTTAAACTTTGAACGTAAAATGGAGGAAACCGAAGACACTTATTTCAATTATCAAAAAGAACTAGGTAAACAATTCAACATAAAGGAGTTTTTAAAGATAACTTCTGAAAAACAGGTGGCTGAAATGGTAAAGCATCTTTCTACAATGCGAGAGATGTGGGTTCAATCCTTGGGCTGGGAAGATTCACTGGAGAAGGAAATGGCCATCCACTCCAGTACTATTGCCTGGAAAATCCCATGGACGGAGAAGCCTGGTAGGCTACAGTCCATGGAGTTGCAAAGAGGTGGACATGACTGAGCGACTTCACTTTCACTTTCTTTCTGAAAAGAAAGAAGCATTTCAGACAACAAGAAAGCACAGTTTTTCGGTTTAATTCTTATTTTGTCACTAGTATTTCTGTCAAGAAAAAAATATTTAAATGTATACAGTGTAAACTAGGAATTAAAAATAAACTAAACCATACAAAACACATGTTGGATCCTGTTTCTAGAAAAAATTAGTTTTCCTTATAAATAACATAATTATTTTCAGTTCAGTTCAGTCGCTCAGTTGTGTCTGACTCTTTGTGACCCCACTGACTGCAGCACACCAGTCCTCCCTGTCCATCACCAACTCCAGGAGCTTACTAAAACTCATGTCAGTGATGCCATTCAACTATCTCATCCTCTGTCATCACCTTATCCTTCTGGCTTCAATCTTTCCCAGCATCAGAGTCTTTTCCAATGAGTCAGTTCTCTGCATCAGGTGGCCAAAGTATTGAAGCTTCAGCTTCAGCATCAGTCCTTTCAATGAATATGCAGGGTTGATTTCCTTTAGGATTGACTGGTTTGATCTCCTTGCAGTCCAAGGGACTCTCAAGAGTCTTCTCTAACAACACAGTTCAAAAGCATCTCTGGCGCTCAGCTTTCTTTATAGTCCATTCACATATCCACACATGACTACTGAAAAATCAGCTTAGACTAGACGGACCTTTGTCGGCAAAGTAATGTCTCGGCTTTTTAACATGCTGTTTAGACTGGTCATAGCTTTTCACTTTCACGCATTGGAGAAGGAAATGGCAACCCACTCCAGTGTTCTTGTCTGGAGAATCCCAGGGACGGAGGAGTCTGGTGGACTGCCGTCTATGGGGTCACACAGAGTCGGACACGACTGAAGTGACTTAGCAGCAGCAGCAGCTTTTCTTCCAAGGAGCAAGCATCTTTTAATTTCATGGCTGCAGTCACTATCTGCAGTGATTATGGAGCCCAAGAAAATAAAGTCTGTCACTGTTTCCATTGTTTCTCCATCTGTTTACCATGAAGTGATGGGACCGGATGCCATTAGTTTTCTGAATGTTGAGTTTTAAGCCAGCTTTTACAATGTCCTCTTTCACTTCCTCTTTCACTTTCATCAAGAGGTTCTTTAGTTCCTCCTCACTTTCTGCCCTAAGGGTGATGTCATCTGCGCATCTGAGGTTACTGATATTTTTCCTGGCAATCTTGATTTCAGCTTGTGCTTCATCCAGCCTGGCATTTGGAGACGCTTACTCCTTGGAAGAAAAGTTATGACCAATCTAGATAGCATATTCAAAAGCAGAGACATTACTTTGCTGACTAAGGTCCGTCTAGTCAAGGCTATGGCTTTTCCTATGGTCATGTATGGATGTGAGAGTTGGACTGTGAAGAAGGCTGAGCACCGAAGAATTGATGCTTTTGAACTGTGGTGTTGGAGAAGACTCTTGAGAGTCCCTTGGACTGCAAGGAGATCCAACCAGTCCATTCTGAAGATCAACCCTGGGATTTCTTTGGAAGGAATGATGCTGAAGCTGAAACTCCAGTACACCTCATGCAAAGAGTTGACTCACTGGAAAAGACTCTGATGCTGGGAGGGGTTGGGGGCAGGAGGAGAAGGGGACGACAGAGGATGAGATGGCTGGATGGCACCACTGACTATATGGACGTGAATCTGAGTGAACTCCAGGAGTTGGTGATAGGGAGGCCTGGCGTGCTGCAATTCATGGGGTCGCAAAGAATTGGACACAACTGGGTGACTGAAATGAACTGAACTGACGCTGCATATTAGTTAAATAAGCAGAGTGACAACATACAGCCTTGATGTACTCCTTTCCAGATTTGGAACCAGTCTGTTGTTCCACGTCCAATGTTAATTGTTGCTTCTTGACCTCCACAGTTCTCTCAGGAGGCAGGTCAGGTGATCTGGTATTCCCATCTCTTTCAGAATTTTCCCCAGTTTGTTGAGTTCAGAGAATAACTTGGAAAACAAAAGAATTGAGTGTAGAAAAGGATCTCACAGTTCTAAGCATGAACTCAGTTAAGCATGTGCCCTTTTGGCCTTTTTTTCACAAGTATGTTTATTTGTTACTAAGTTTTAAGGAACATATGCTTTATAAGTTGCTCATTTCACTTAATACTCTTTTTCTCTTTCTTTTTTTGGTCCGCAACACAGCTTTTCGGATGATAGTTCCCCAATCAGGGACTGAACCAAGGCCCCTGCAGTGAAAGCACAGGAAGTCCTAACCACTAGATTGCCAGGCAATTTTCCACTTAGCACTCTTTTCATGCTACTACATTGCCATCATTTAAAATATCTAACTAAAATACTTAAGCAAACATTAAGTTTTCATTACATCTTTTCTCAGTGTTGGAGATTTAGGCCTTCTTCACTTTTCCACTATTACAAAAATCAGAGGACAATCATCCTTCTTTTGTTAAACAACCAAAATTCCAAGTTTATATGGGTTCAGATAAATTACATGTTAGAATATTAAATTGACAGATACAAACGCAGAGCCATTACTGGCAATCTTTGGAGAAAAAAATAACATTATCAAGATACTAGAGATAAGTTATATTATTAATATTTGTAAATAAAGGAGCTATTCATAAAAAAAAAAAAAAATACATGCTAGCAAAAGAACTTCAGCAAAACTCCAAGATGGACAACTAGAACCATGGAAAAGGAAAAAAAAAAAAAAGCAAAAAAAAAACCCATACAGTGATTACTAAGAGCCAAATATATTCACTGAGAGTAATTTGTCTTTTAGTAAAAACAAAGGTTACTTTTATGAAGAAACTCTACCATAGGTAAATCAGTGAAATATGAGCTACATGACAATTCTTGGTACATTTACATCCGGTTAAAACAGTACTGAATAATAGTATTAATTTTAACATATAACATACAATCCCTTCATCTTTCATCTTACACACTATCACTTGAAGGCTACCTTTATTTACAAATTAATATATGACAGAATTATTCTAAAATAAATCTTACCAAAAATGCAATTAAGACCTAGATTTTAAAATAATCAAGAAAAGTGGAATAAGGATTACTCTCAAATTTAATAGTCAAAAACTTAGGTTCTATTTTTAAGTTAAAAAAATCAACTACACAGGTAGAATGTAAGAGAGATCCAGATTCCTAGAAATTCATGTGAAAAGAGTCCTGGAGGATTTCAAGACACTAAACCAGGAGAAGTTATGTATTTGTAAAATGAAAAGACAGATTGGGGGGTAAATCAAAATTTTGACACAAAGTACCCAGACCAAGGGAGGCACTGGTCCCTTTAGACTTTACATTGGTCATACAGTGTCAGAATGTCTTGTTCAATTTGGGACATAAAAGAGGAAGAATTACAAACTAAGATGTTCAACACTTTAAAATCATGGATTATTAGAATCATTTGAAAGAATGAACAAACAATATTTAATTATACAATTATTTAAAGGGTTAGGTAATTTGAAAAGACAGAAGCTTATAAGCAAAATTTCCAGGAAGCCAATTTTAGCTCAACACAAAGAATGTACAAATTTTTAATAATTAAACACTATCAAACCCACATAGACTTAGGAAGCAGTGAACTTCCAATAACTAGAAGCAATCAAGAATCTGGATAAAAACTAACTTAACAAACTTGTCACTGAGGGATCCCGTTTCTGGCTTTGGCAAAGGGTTGTTCATGACATATCAAAGACATTTTCAAATTCTATGATTCTAATACTGTATTCTTTAAGCAGCTTAATGTTTAAGAGCAAACTGAAGATAAACAAAACTAAACCAAACTTTTCATAAACTCTGCTACTGCTATGTTGCATGTAAAAAAGCATAAAAAGAGTACTATTGAATGTTCATGTTCATCTTATTGACGAAAGGTGGCAGAATGAAAAGTAAAAAGTAACATTTCCTGTTTCAGACTAAATTAACCAAGACTTGCTCTGCTTGGTAGAAATAAAAACATGTCAGAGACTTTCATGACACAGAAATTTCTGTACTCCACAGATCCTTTTATCTCTTATGATGAAAAGTAAATGTAACTTTGTGCGAATAAGAAATATTACAAAATTAAGTCAACTCAACCATAAATGCAAAACATGTGTTAAAATGTTAATAACCAGAAAATCACAGAAGAAATTCAAAGTTAAGCTAAAGAAAACATTTAAAAATATTTTTTCTGATTTTCTTAATCATTTCACTACTTGTATTCTTGGAAAATCTAATATGGTCTCTACTTGGTTTTGATAACGTCTGTATGGCAAACATCTGTTACTTGTGCAGCACAAGTCCTGTACAATTATTTCTCCATTATATCCTTGTTTGTTAAAAACACTGATGATGTTAGCAACAATCTGGAGGCTGAATTTTTCAACTAACAAGGGGAATTCACAATCTCCATTAAGTGTAATACATTAACTATTTTGGTTATTTTAAAAATTAATACATTTTAGGTGATAATTATCACATATGCTAAACAGTATTTAGATTCAAAATATGGTAATATCAAAGTTATAAAAATTTCAAGCATATTTCATTAAGTATTGATAACTTATGCCAACATTTTGACAGCCCTGAAATAACAAAATACTAACTACAATGCCAAGTAAAAGACTACAACAGAACAGAGAACTTAAAGACTTTGGCATTTAAGTATTTTCTTTGAATTACTATCAAATTATGAGTCACTCAAAATGAACTTCCCTCCCCTTCTAATATATTACAGGACAACTGAAAGTTATATTGCAAAAAACCCCACAAAAACAAAACAAAAAACCCCCTAGAGAAAAGGAATACCCATTATCTAATTTCAGGTTAATATATAATATAATTTTGCTATACATTCTTTAAACAAACTCTCTCCCTTCTAAAGCTGTTTTCTTAATTTAGGTCAGTTCCTATTCCATTGAGGACATCTCCCTCTAAGAGGATGAGGCAACCAAAGTCCCAAGGCTAAGTGGGAAGGGAAAAAGGTAAGACCCATTAGTGATGCACAGAAGCTTTTTGCTTAAGTTTATCTCTATACAGAAAGGAAATATCACAATTAGACTCTTCAGAGATAATACAGATTCCTTACAGGATCTTAGTTTCCTTCAAAGTTTCAGCAGCCTGTAAGCAGTCTGGGCAAATAAACTTCTTTGGGACTCCCATGGATTTAGTAGTGTTTTACCACTTTCAAAACTCCCTGAGAAGTTGTTTTCTCCTCAGAGATAGCTTCTCTGCATTGACTACTTACCACCTGCTTTTAGGAGTGTTTTTAAAGTGGAACAAGTTTTCCTAATTCCAGAATCCTTACAATCATCTTTCCTACTTCCTAGTATATTTACATTAAACTATATTTTATATTTTAACTTTGAGTGTATTCTACCTTGGCCTTGGATAACATGAACACACTTATAAAGTTACATTATTTAGTTAAAAAAAAAACCATTTAAATGGTCATGGAACTATGAATTTTTCTACTCTAATGGGAAGAAACACTACATAAGGAAGCAAGTGCTAAAATAACAACAAACTAGTGAATATAATGGAGAAAGAAATGGCAAGCCACTCCAGTAGTCTTGCTTGGAGAATCCCACAGACACAGGAGCCTGGCAGGCTGCAGTCCACGGGGTGGCACAGGGTCAGACACAACTGAAGCAACTTAGCACAGTGAATAGAAAAAAAAAAAAAAAGGCAGACCCACATATATAGAGAAAAAACTAATGGTTACTGGTTGGGAGATTAAAGGAGGGAGGGGATTAAGTAGCTTATTTTATACTATAATATATAAAGCAATATATATGTCAATCCTAAAGGAAATCAGTCCTGAATATTCACTGGAAGGACTCATGCTGAAGCTGAAACTCCCAATACTTTGGCCACCTGATGCAAAGAACTGACTCATTGGAAAAGACCCTGATGCTGGGAAAAAACTGAAGACAGGCGAAGAAGGGGATGACAAAGGATGAGATGGTTGGATGGCATCACTGACCCGGTAGATGTGAGTTTGAGTAAGCTCTGGGAGTTGGTGATGGACAAGGGAAGCCTGGTGTGCCGCAGTCCATGAGGTCAGAAACACCACTGAGCAACTGAACTGAACTGACTGATATAAAGCAAATCTCTTAAAAGAGATGGGAATACCAGACCATCCTTATCTGTCTCCTGAGAAACCTGTATGGGGGTCAAGAAGCAACAGTTAGAACCCTGTAAGGAAGAACTGACTGGTTCAAGATAGAGAAAGGAGTATGATAGAGCTATCTGCTGTCATCCTGTTTGTTTAACCTACATGCTGCGCATATCATGAGAAATGCCAGGGCTGGAAGAGTTACAAGCCAGAATCAAGATATGGGGGAGAAACAACCACCACCTCAGATATGCGTATGATACCACTCTAATGACAGAAGGTGAAGAAGAACTAAAGAGTTCCTTGATGAGGATGAAGGAGGAGAGTGGAAGAACTGGCTTAAAGACTAAATATTAAGGCTCCAAAATCACTGCAGACGGTGACTGCAGCCATGAAATCAGAAGACGACTGCGTCTCAGCAGGAAAGCGATGACAAATCTAGACAGTTGTTGTAAAGCAGAGGCATTACTCTGCAGACAAAGGACCCTACAGTAAAGGCTATGGTCTTCCAAGTGGTCACATATGGTTGTAAGAGCTGGACTGTAAAGAAGGCAGAAGGCCAAAGAATTGATTCCTTCGAACTGTGGTGCTGGAGAAGACTCCTGAAAGTCCCTTGGAGAGCAAGGATTTCAAACCAGTCAATCTTAAGGGAGATCAACTCCAAGTATTCACTGGAAGGACTGATGCTGAAGCTGAAGCTCCAGGATTTTGGTCATCTGATGCAAGCAGACGACTCAGTGGAAAGCTCGGATGCTGGCAAAGATCGAGGGCAGGAAAGGAGGGCATTAGAGATTGAGATGGCTGGACGGCACCAACTATGCAATGAAGATGAACTTGGGCAAACTCCTGGAGATGGTAGGGGACAGGGCAGTCTGGTGTGCTGCAGTCTATGGGGTCACAAAGAGTCGGACACGACTGGGTGACTAAACAACAACTAAAAACACCTACATACTTTCCACTGCCACTTGCTTTGTCAGAAAGGAGGGAGTTTTCTTTACCATTCTCTTGTATTAGTGAGCTAGACTGAGCTTCAGTATGCTTCATTAAGTTTATTACTACATTAACTGGTGAAGAATCCTGAAGAATATACTTTACTTCCAGGGCTTAATGCTGAAGGCAGAGTGGTGTCAGCCAAGTCCTGAAACAGTGGTTCTCAAAGGACCGCCCTCCACCATCTAGCTACATGGACAGTACCAAGCATCTAGTTTAACATGAAGATTCTCAGGCTCCACCACTACCAGGATCAGAATTCCTGGCTGGAGAGCCTAGCAACCTGTTTTTAACAAGTGGTGGGTAACTCTGGAGCACCTTAAAGTCTGAGGACCACTGGATGAAGAAAGTAATGTAACCTCTTTGGGGTGAGTGTACTCTCTGAGTCTGATGAAAACTATAGGTCCAAAGAAACACAACAACTTAGAATTTTGCATCATAATTTCAGGGATTTCCAAGATCATCTGAGACTCTTCCAAGAAAATGCATTTGTAAGCTTTAACCCTGATCATATATTCAATTAAAAACTCTGAGGATATGGCACTTTATTGTAAATATTTTTAAAACTTCATTTTTAAAACGTTTCCCCCACTGCCTCAACATATCCACAAACAGGCTGTAAGCACCCTGCCAGGTGAGCCAGGTGGATGATAAGGTTGGCTTCTGCCACAATTTCCCTTTCCTGCCTTCCTCTGACCATGACCTAGTAACTTTCAAAGGCACCAATGAAATCTTCTTGGCGCTTCTCCTTGGGTAATCCACCTGACCTCCCCCCACACCCCCAAGAAGGACACTAGCCCACAGGTCCTTGTGCTCTCTTTTGGCACCCCGTCTGCGGCCTGAGCTTTCTCCCTTGTGGCACGCAGTGACTCTCTCTCTCCAGGACCTCTGAGTAAAACACACTTTGTTTTCATGCACCTCCTGTGTCTCCTCTTGTGGCTATATCTCAAATAAAAGAACACAGAACAGGCCTAGGGATCCCCAGTTTTAAAATGCTATTTGAGTTAAATCTGAAGTTCAGTCAGCTTTGAGAATCATTACTTCATGGATCCATGTATGTTGGTTGACAACACCTAGCCTAGAATGATCATATCTCGAGATAAACTGCCCCAGTTCAGGGCTTAGCAAGTCTCTTGAAAGACCAGTCTCATCACTTCAATAACTCAACCTTCTACTCTCTCAGAAAGCACAGGGTCTTTAAATAGCTTTTCAATAGCTTTACTTTGGAAAGCTGTTCATTATCAGTTTGGTGATATGAGAATCATGTAGAGATCAATTTCACACACCAGGCTCTCAAATTCAAATCAACTAGAAGGAAATGGCAGTCCACTCCAGTATTCTTGCCTGGAGAATCTCATGCACAGAGGAGCCTGGCAGGCTACAGTCCATGGGGTCCCAAGAGTCAAACACAACTTAGCAACTAAAGAGAGAGAGGGCTGGTGGGGGATAAGCTCTTTTGTATTATGCAGAGATACCTGTTTAAAGATGCCTTGGATTCCTAAAGATACCACAGCAGTCAAAGAAGCAGGCTCAGAAAGTGACAATGCTACATCCCTAGATTAAATGAAAAGAAAGAAGGGAGCCCAAAGAGTAAACAATGTAACCACAATAGTGGCTTTTCCTTGATGCTGAAAAAATACAAGTAATCCAGTCATTGCTCTTCCTTACTTTCTACTCAATGGGAGAAACAGAGGAAGTTAAAGGGCAGATACAGAGAGCCAGAAGTACAGTTAATCATTCAACTAAAAAGATTTCCAAGCTGATTAAAGCTGTCTGTGAAGGAGCAAAATAATTTCCCAGGTAACATGAACTATGAACCAGGAATTAGTTGGCTGCAGATTGTGACCCAAGGAGCTGTGAAACGAAATGTATTTTTTTCAGTCCAAATTACCTCACAATCTTCTATCATGTTTGATCAATGACAGCGATTTGGGGGGTGGGGGATGGGGGGACATGGGGCACATTAAGGTTAAGCGTTTTATACTGACATCTAGAAAATAAACATGAAGCTACATTTTAAGGTACTCACCTTCAGAATGGTAACAGTTATATGTGGAACCTGAATATGACACAAATGAATCTATCTACAAAACAGATTCATAGACACAGAGAGAAGACCTGTGGTGCCTACAAAATGGACGGACAACAAGGTCCTACCGTACAGCACACATAACTATACTCAGTGTCTTGTGATGAACCATAATGGAGAAGAATATAGAATGGAATGTATATGGCTAAATCACATTGCTGTGCAGCAGAAATAAACACAACATTGTGAATCAATTCTACTTCAATTAGAAAAAACAAAGTAAGTATAGTGAATCAAGCTCTCAAAGTACATGCCTTAGTTATTATTAACATAAATGCATGACCATTAATTATTCATTCAGTTATCAAACATGTGTGTACAGCCCCTATAATGTGCTACACATCTACTGCGCACATTATACACCAAAAGTAAGAATTTTTTTTGTTTTCCTTGACCTCTAATCTAGATAATAAAGGAACTAACTGCTCTTGTACAATGAAATTTAACAAGAGTAAATGATAAATCCACAGTTTAGGTTCCAGAAAGCCACTACTTAAGTATGATGCAACACACACTCCCATCCCATCCCTCACAGGCATACATTACTATACTATGCAGTAAAACTTGTTTGGCCCCTTTTGATGCAAAAAAGGATTAGAAGTTTTATTCATTCCACAAATAGTCACTGGAATATCAACAATGGGTTAAGCACTGTCTTAGAGATTTGTGGATGATGCAAAGGTGAAGCTAAACAGAAACTCTGTATAAGGCAAGAATGTACTGTGATGTGAACGCTAAAATTGCTATTACAGTGTTCTAAATATATGAATTACAGTTCCAGTGATTGAGATCATTTCAAATGAGGATTAAAGTCATCCAATTCAGAAAGATATAGATATTAAAAAAGATAAAAGTAGGTGACATGGATAGCAAAGGTCTAAAATCAAGAAATGTTACGACTGGTTAAAGGAACCAGAAATGTTTAGCCTAAGGTCTTTATTATGCTTTAACATACAAGAAAAAAGTGACATTATCTTGTTCGATAGCTGAGGATCTAAACATCGTTTTTGTTTTTTAACTCTTCAAGGGTCCCCCCAAATCCTTCAAATTGTTAAAAATTTATAAATGTGAGAAAAAATTTCCCCCTGGGAAAAGAGTTCTTGATATAATTTATCAGATTTTCAAAGGAGTTCCTGACCCAAAAGACTTTAAGAAACAGTGCCCAGAGGATAAAGTAGATTCAATATATGGAAGTTATGTCTAGCTGGCTCAATGTCAGGAAAAGCTTTCTATCAATTTTAGCTAAGCAGAATGGGATGAGCTACCTTATGAAGTAGTGATATCTCAGAAACAAAGCATTCCTCCATGCAGAGGGTATTCATTTATATAGGACACTACAACATAAATGGTTGTGGACACACTTCAAAATATGAAAGAGCTCTGATTGTGAAAGATATTTCAAAATTTTTAATATTAAAGAAGAGTAAGAGTTTTCAGTGTTTATCAAAAGAGTATCAACTGCTAAAATCATTGTTACTTAAGAATTTAATTTATGGGTAGGATGTATATGGCAGAATAAATTGCTATGAATGTGTCTATGCTGTATTTGTCTATATAATATCTAATTCTCTTCTAGACAAAGGAAAAAATGGGATGTACAAGTTCCTAAGATACAACAGGGTGCAAGAATTGTGCATGGCATTTTGGACACTGGGAGAACATAAAGGGGATATGGAGAAACTGAAGACAAGGAAACACCAAGGAATCTAATTATTCATTGAGCTCAGATTATCTCATCTATGTATTGATAACTATGTCACCTTTAAAAGGAGCATTCATTGAGGATATCTATCATGATCTTATGTGTCTTCTGCCAAAAAATGTAAAAGATTAAAAAAAAGGACCATCACCACAAGAGAAGATTCTACACATGGACATCACCATATATTCAATAATGAAATCTGATTGATTATATTCTTTGCAGCCAAAGATAGAGAAGCTCTAAGCAGTCAGCAAAAACAAGACCAGGAGCTGACTGTGGCTCAGATCATGAAATCCTTATTGCCAAAATTAGACTTAAGTTGAAGAAAGTAGGGAAAACCACTAGTCCATTCAGGTATGACCTAAATCAAATCCCTTAAGATTATGCAGTGGAAGTGACAAATAGATTCAAGGGACTAGATCTGATAAAGTGCCTGAAGAACAATGGACTGAGGCTCCTGACATTGTAGAGGAGGCAGGAATCAACACCATCTCCCCAAAAAAGAAATGCAAAAAGGCAAAATGGCTGTCTGAGGAGACCATACAAATGGGTGAGAAAAGAAAAGATGCAAAAGGCAAAGGAGAAAAGGAAAGATATAAGCATCTGAATGCAGAGTTCCAAAGAATAGCAAGAAGAGATAAGAAAGCCTTCTTCAGCGATCAACGCAAAGAAACAGGGGAAAAGACCAGAATGGGAAAGACTAGAGAGCTCTTCAAGAAAATCAGAGACACCAAGGGAACATTTCATGCAAAGATGGGCTCGATAAAGGACAGAAATGGTATGGACCTAACAGAAACAGAAGATATCAAGAAGAGCTGACAAGAATATACAGAAAAACTGTACAAAAAAGATCTTCATGACCAAGATAATCACAGTGGGGTGATCACTCACCTAGAGCCAGACATCCTGGAATGTGAAGTCAAGTGGGCCTTACAAAGCATCACTACGAACAAAGCTAGTGGAGGTGATGGAATTCCAGTGGAGCTATTTCAAATCCTAAAAGATGATGCTGTGAAAGTGTTGCACTCAATATGCCAGGAAATTTGGAAAACTCAGCAGTGGCCACAGGACTGGAATAGGTCAGTTTTCATTCCAATTCCAAAGAAAGGCAATGCCAAAGAATGCTCAAACTACCGCACAATTGCACTCATCTCACATGCTAGTAAAGTAATGCTCAAAATTCTCCAAGCCAGGCTTCAGCAATACGGGAACCGTGAACTTCCTGATGTTCAACCTGGTATTAGAAAAGACAGAGGAATGAGAGATCAAATTGCCAACATCCACTGGATCATGGAAAAAGCAAGAGAGTTCCAGAAAAACATCTATTTCTGCTTTACCGACTATGCCAAAGTCTTTGACTGTGTGGATCACAACAAACTGTTGAAAATTCTGAGAGATGGGAATACCAGACCACCCGACCTGCCTCTTGAGAAACCTATACGCAGGTCAGGAAGCAACAGTTAGAAGTGGACATGGAACAACAGACTGGTTCCAAATAGGAAAAGGAGTATGTCAAGGCTGTATACTGTCACTCTGCTTATTTAACTTATATGCAGAGTACCTCATGAGAATGGCTGGGCTGGAAGAAGCACAAGCTGGAATCAAGACTGCCGGGAGAAATATCAGTAACCTCAGATATGCAGATGACAGCACCCTTATGGCAGAAAGTGAAGAGGAACTCAAAAGCCTCTTGATGAAAGTGAAAGAGGAGAGTGGAAAAGTTAGCTTAAAGCTCAACATTCAGAAAACGAAGATCATGGCATCTGGTCCCATCACTTCATAGGAAATAGATGGGGAAACAGTGTTAGACTTTATTTCTTTGGGCTCCAAAATCACTGCAGATGGTGATTACAGCCATGAAATTAAAAGACGCTTACTCCTTGGAAGGAAAGTTATAACCAACCTAGATTATTCAAAAGGAGCCATTACTTTGCCAACAAAGGTCTGTCTAGTCAAGGCTATAGTTTTTCCACTGGTCATGTATGGATGTGAGATTTGGACTATGAGGAAAGCTGAGCATCGAAGAATTGATGCTTTTGAACTGTGGTGTTGGCGAAGACTCTTGAGAGTCCCTTGGACTGCAAGGAGATCCAACCAGTCCATTCTAAAGGGGATCAATCCTGGGTGTTCTTTGGAAGGACTGTTGCTAAAGCAACTCCAGTACTTTGGCCACCTCATGAGAAGAGTTGACTCTATTTTCACATGCATATTTGCCATATGTAAAGCTTCTTTGATGAGCTTCTTTTACTCATTTCTTAACCAGTTTTCTTATTGTTGAGTTTCAGGAGTTCTTTGTATATTTTGGACAGAAGTTGAAACCGAGTACCCCTAAAACTGAATTCCCCTGCAGAGCTTATGATTAACCTCTCTCTCTATCCAAAGTTTCTCTGCCTTTCTTGCCCCACACTTGTTCCCCTCTGGATTGAATAGAATCAAATAAAAGGGTGGTGTTGAAACCTAGCAGGACCCTGTGAGGCCCTTCTGGGTATAAAAGCATTTCTGTGCTCTCCCTTTTTGTGTGCAGAGTCAGTCTCCTAGACCTTTCTGAGTTTTGAAGAACAGATTAAAGCAGTTAATAATTAGGGAAGTGAGAGAATGCAGAAACAAACAAAAAAAGCATTTAAGAAACAATAGTTCACTAACAAAACAGAGTCCCAGTTCCTCCTCAAGGGATATACCTAACAATCTGATGCATATCTTTAAGTAGTTCTACAGGATCCAAGATCCCTGCCCAGGTGGAGGATGTGATTACAAGTTGACAGCAATCATGTAGCCCCTAGACTGGTTACAACAGGAAGGCTGATGACTAAGATCCCTGAAACACCACCCTGTTACCTTACCAGCAATCAATCAAAAAGAGTCATGCACCCTGGAGCTCTCAGCCCAAATGCTGTCTTTAAAAACTCTTCCATGAAAGCCACAGGAGAGTTCATCTGGTCTTTCTGAGCATGAACAGCCTGTTCTCCTTGTTTTGCCCTGCAATAAATCTTCCTCTGCTCCAAACTCTGACATTTCGGTTTGTTTGGCCTCACTGTGCGTAGGACATATGAACTTGGGTTCAACAGCACAGTCTTTTGTCAGACATGTCTTTTCTTTTCCAAATATCTTTCTCCTAGACTATGGTCTGTCTTCTCATTCTTTTAATCTCCTTATTTTTGCTATGTATATAATACCTTTGTTATTTCTATATTTTAATATAATCTGTGGGTCTTTCTGTTGCAGACTCTGGGAAACTTTAGTCTTCCAATTAGCACAAAAGAAGGTACAAGTTTATCAGGGTAATTTCTCATATAGCACCAGTAAACTTCAGCTCACTTACCAAAAACTCAGAACTGCTGCTGCTGCTAAGTCGCTTCAGTCGTGTCCAACTCTGTGCGACCCCAGAGATGGCAGCCCACCAGGCTCCCTAGTCCCTGGAATTCTCCAGGCAAGAACACTGGAGTGGGTTGCCATTGCCTTCTCCAGTGCATGAAAGTGAAAAGTGAAAGTGAAGTCGCTCAGTCGTGTCCAACTCTTAGCGACCCCATGGACAGCAGCCTACCAGGCTCCTTCATCCATGGGATTTTCCAGGCAAGAGTACTGGAGTGGGGTGCCAAAACTCAGAACTAGTGAAGTTTAAATTACTGTACTTCTCAGGAAACTGAAGCCCAATTTTTTTTGGTAGTTATATAAAAAGGTTTTCCTATGATTTATTCCTGTAAGAATTTTCTAAGAGAAACTGAAATTTTTCTGTCTTGGAAAACTGGTAATTTAATTTACAATTATTCATTTTGCCAGGCATGTGATAAAAATGATTTAAGATCTGAAGTAAAGAAAAAAGCATGAATGTAAATACATGACTGGAAATATTAATTAAACTAGAAGAAGTGTGTGTGTGTTTGAGTGTCCGTGTATGCAAGCTCAATCGCTTAGTCCTGTCTGACTCTGTGATCACATGGAATATAACCACCAAGTTCCTCTGTAAATGGGATTTTCCAGGCAAGAATACTGGAATGGTTTGTGATTCCCTTCTACAGGGATTAAACCCGAGTCTTCTGCATTGGAATGTGGATTCTTTACCTCTGAGCCACCTAGAAAGCCCTCCAAAAACGACTGATTGATAGTAAAAAGCATTGGGAATATTTCTTTTCTCTTTTTTGCAATTGCAGCAGTAATCTGCAGTCTTATAAATTAAGATAATGAGCAGTGACTTGTTTTCATGAAGTGACTAGTACTATTTGAAGATGGTATTTACATATTTATAGTTTATTTGTATATATTTTAGGTTAAATCCCATTGCAATTAAAGCTCCAAGGGACTGCGTAAATTCCTTTCTGAGTATTATGGCAGTCAATATTAAAGTCAGTGGGTTACTGGTGGACTCTTTTTAAAAAATACAATTTTAAAAACAAAGCTTTCATTACAATTGTATTTATTATAATAAGGTATTGTATGTGTGTATAAATGCAGATATCACAGATGTTTTAAAATTATGACATTTTTAGAAAATTCATTATTCAAAAACTTGATTATAGAACAAAAATTCTAAGATGACTTTTACTTACAAAATTTAAATAATTTAATAAGTTATTTAAATCACAGAAAAATATCTAAAAGGAAAGAATATCACTCCCAAAAAAAGCTCCAATATGTACAATGGAGCCTTTTTCAAATTAAGAGATGATAAACAGGATAACACTTTGAAAATACATAAATTACACATGAATGTTCTAGAAAACAGTGAAAGCAACTTCTAGCCAAAAATAGGTAAATATCCTTAAAGAAAGGTCTAAACGTACAAATTTGACTGCTGGGGAACTTGGTAATACAAAAAATTTCTGAAATTGCTAAAAACACAGGAAAATATGTAAAATAGGTTGAGAAAAAGCTCCTGGGGTAATACTATAGGGCAAGACCAATAGGATCTGTCCATCTCTAATGTTTATGATTCCTTAGAGATACTTATGGAAAAAGATTAACATAGGCAATGTTACAAAATGCTGGCAATTTTGCTCTTAATAGAAAATTATTTATATTGAAATTCATTTAGCAATAAAAAGACAAAAATGAATAAATGAGATCGGTTAAGGGAATTTAATTGATGAACTCATGAAAATAGTTTCGACGAGGTAACAGACTCAATAAGAAGTATTCTTTTTGGTGGGAGATAACTAATCTTGAGAAAGAATACTACATATGTTAGTTATTAATCTGTGGGACCATTTCTAAATGCTACTAGCTTCTCAGTAAGAAAAACCTGATCAGCACAGTACTTTTGCTACTGTTTTCTCTATTAAAAAAAAAAATCTTTTAACCTAACATTTTGGTTTCTTTTCTCTATTTTTGTGGGGGAGGGAGAGTGGGATAGAAGAGAGATATATACAGACATAAAATATTTACATTTCTATTCTATATTTTAATTCCGTTCCCACAAGGCTGTTTTTAAAAAACTGTTTTAAAGTCATTCCAATGGTCATTCCCACAGACTAGATGACCACTAGGATCTATTTAAGTCTACAGGAGTCATTAAGACAGGACAAACGTCATTAGATGATACTAATATTCTACAAACATTCTAATGCCAAATCCACCTCACAGCCCATCATTATTAACATGATATAAGCCACCTACTATTCTTAATCTCTTCTTCAGGGCTATAACCCACCTCCAATCTAGCCAACTATTTTTTCTGGTATGATTACACAGTCCAATCCTCCTAACAAGAATAATGAATTCAGCTACTGTTATTTCAGAACCAACCCTAAAGAAGAAAAGGACACTCTTGACCTTTTACTGAAACGCTCTCCTTGCCACCAAACCTTAACTAAAATAAAACTTGGCCACTCTATTATATTCATCCACCTAGCCATCAAATCAACCAACAAGTACCTGGAGAATAAGCACTGTGTAGAATCAAACACCCACTCTCACACAACTTTTAGTTTAGTGGGGTGGATAAACAATAATCATTACTTTTCTAGCCATATTCTAAAGTGAAGACCTCTCCTATTTTGTTATCACTGATGGCCACTGTTACCACTCTCTTGGGTTCTATAACAGGTGACAATAGTTAACATATTTTTGTCTTGCTTTTGGAAAACACTTTACAATATCAATGCACTCCCTGTCATTAAAATAGGGTCTCAGTATAAAATTTTCAAATTCATCCCAGTTTACCAATCCAACATAATCTCTTGCAAATGATCATATAACAAATTTGACTGAATCATTCCCTTATTAAAATCACTTGGTATTACTTACAAAAAGGTGTCCCATCTTCTTCATCATGCAGATGAACTTCCCCTTTTGCCTCATTTTCCACTAGTGCCTTTCTCTAATTATGCATATCTTATATCCTGAAACATTCTCTGTTCTTTCCCATTTATTTGCCTCTATTGGCTTAAGATATTTTTCCATATTCACGTTAAAATTCACTCAATCCTTTCCAGTCATAGTTCAAACACAGATTTTTCTATGACATTTCAGGTACTGCCAGTCAAAATTAATGTTTTCCTACCTCATAATCATTGATGTTTATTTAGACTTCTACTGTAACACAACAAAATAGCTTTAATTGCTTGTTTACTTACTGGCTGCACTGCCTGGTATGTGGGATCTTTGTTCTCTGACGAGGGATTGAACCCATGTCCCTTACAACAGAAGCACAGAATCTTAACCAAGGAATTGCCAGAAAAGCCCCTAATCGATAATGTATTTATGCATGTATTTATCTCCACAAAACTTTGAGCTCTAGGTCAAGGATCTCTTCATATTCACCTCTGTATTATCCATAGTATCTAACAAAGAATTTGTGCAACAAATATCATCATGAAGTATCTGTAAAGAACATTTAAGAATCTATTAGTCTTTAGGGAAAACACTTTAAAACAGATCTTAGAAAATTAATTTTTAAAAGGTGCTATTGAAAATGCAGAACTAAATTGTTAAAGCCAGTATGCAGTTACTATATAAGATAGTGTAGCAAACCATCTTGAGGTCACCGAGTTGAAAAGGGAGATTCACTTTAGGGATTCTCCTTTGAAGAGAAAGAAATCTTTCAAATAGTATTTAGAAAAATTCTGAGAGAAGCTATAAATATTATAAATTGAAAACATGAATAAGAATTTAAGTGCTTCAAGCTCATGAGTTCTTTCCTCATGGGTTCCTTTCTTGCTTGGATTTCATATAGGTTCACTAGTTAGCATTCTCATCAAGAAAGAGGTAGCTTTCATAAATTATAAACTTAATTTTGAAAATTTCACAAGCAAGAGCTTCTTTACATGCAAAAATACCTACAATTCACTTCCAATGTGTCAGAGGACAAGTTTTTAAATATGTCAGTCAAATAATACAGTTGTAAATAGAGTTGTTATTTTCAGTAGTTATGTTCTATACAGTCTCTGCAAATGACCAAATACTGGGTCAGAGCCCCCAATGGAAATAGGGAGGTAGATTCCTGGAGCCTCTGGTAACATTTTCATCAACCTATCAATATATAACCTTCTTTGATGTGTGCTTCTGCTTAAAGACACTTTATCTAAATATACTGTTGATTCATTAACATTGAAATCAAAGCCAATAGCACTGTAATTCATCCTTGAATGAAGCTTACCCAACTGTCTCATTTCTGAAAGATCACCTCTGATATAAAAATTTAAGTATCACTGTGTTTTTAAGTCATTCCTGAATGTAGTGGGAAAAACAGTTTGGTTGATTAGAACTAGAACTTTAGCTATAAATATGGCATGAAGTTATCCATTCAGAAAAGTTAAAGCCATATTAGTAATTTTGAAACAAACAACCTGTATATATTAGGTGAAAAAAGTACATTTTAACATACAAAAAATAACGTCAACATTTAAGTCATCTGTTTCTTTGTTCACATTTTGGTTTTCCAAAGCCCACTAGAAAGATGGATATGAAAACTCAACCGGATTATTTCAGAGAATGAGAGCATTCTAAAAGAAAGAGACGAGGGACTTCCGCAGTGGTTCAGTGGTAAGACTGCTCCCAATGCAGGGGGTATGGGTTCAACCCCTGGTGGGGGAACTAAGATTCCATATGCTGTACAGTGTGGCTAAAAAATTTAAAAACAAACAAAAATGCTTCGAAATTAAAAAAAAAAAAAAAAAAAGCTTGGGTTTCCCTGGTGACTCAGTGGTAAAGAATCAGCCTGGCAATGCAAGAGACACAGATTTGAGATTCTTGACTCAGGAAGATTTGACATGCCTCAGAGCAACTAAGCTCCTGCATCAAAGAAAAACAAACGTTGACTTTTGGATGTCCCTGGTGGTACAGTGGTTAAGAATCTGCCTGCCAATGCAGAGGACATGGGGTTCTATCCTTGTTCTGGGAAGATTCCACATGCTATGGGGCAACTAATTCGTGTGCCACAACCACCGAGCATAAGCCCTCCAGAGCCTGTGAGCCACAACTACTAAGCCAGTGCTCTGCAAGGAGAAGCCCGCACACCGCAATGAAGAGTGGCCCTCACTGTAACGAGAGAACACCTGTGCAGACCCAGTGCACAGCAAAACAAAGACCCAGTGCAGCCAAAGATTAATTACTAAATATTTAATAAATAAATAAATAAAATCATTTTTAAAAAGGGAAGAGATGAGTTAAAAATTTCTATCTGCAAAATGGAAAGGTTGGACAAGATGATTTTTTTTTAAATTTATTTTTAATTGAAGGATAACTGCTTTTCAATGTTGTGTTGGTTTCCGGAGTACAGCAATGCAAATCATATGTATCCATATACTCCCTCCCTCTTTAACCTCCCTCATGGACACCCCCCACCATGGACAAGATGACTTTTTAAAGTCCATTATATTTCTCTAAAACTACAGCTGTTTCCTCCAGCCCCCAAGGACCATTAGGGATCATGATGACAAGTTCAGTTATATCTTTGGTGCATAATTCAGTGTTTCATCATGCCCACATATTACAGACTAGACATTCTGAAGAATAAAGGGTTCATTTTATATACTTGACAGGTAAGCGTAGATGAAAGGACTTCTACAGCCTCAGCTACAGAAAAGAATGAGACTGTAGGAAGAAACAGACAAAGGAAAAACTGAACTAGGAAAAGGTAAGAAAAGGTCAAAAGTAAGACTAACTAGAATATGTGATATAAATTACAAAACCATAAACTAAAAAAAAAAATTAACTTGTGTTTTATACATTTCCCTACAGCTGCTGAATGAAGTGGCTTTAAGCAGTAGAAATTTGCTATTTCACAGTTCTGAAAATGAGAAGTCTGAAAAGAAGTTGTTCATGGGTCATATTATCTCTGAAAACTCTAACAGTTTTTCCTTGCTTTCTTCTAGCAGTGGTTTTCTGGCAATTTTTGTGCATCACTCCAATCAGTCTCCATCATCTCTCAATCTGTGTCCATTTTCTCTATTCTTATAATAACACTAGTCTTACTGGATTATAGCCTGTTATCTAATAACCTCATCTTAATTTGATTGTATCTACAAAGATGCTGTGTTCAACTAGGTCACATTCACAGGTGTCAAGAGGTCAGGGCTTCAAAATATCTTCTGGGGGAACACATTTTAACCCAAAGCACATTACTTCCAAACATTTATATATTTGGAGTGTACTTACCACAGCACTTAAAAGACAGAATTATCATGTCTTAAATTATTAATTTATATATTGAATAAACAAAGTTTATAGTGCAAGAACCACTCGAGAAATTATGTACTATATAAACATTTAGAAATCAAGACAATATTTGAATTATTACATATTTAAATACTAAAACTGGATTTCCTACTATAGCATATGGAAAGTCCATTTTACAATGGATATTTTTCAAGAGAAAAAAGTTCACCTGTTTCAAATGCCCTATACACAAATATCCACTGTATTACTGCTGCCCACAGTTTTTGTACAATAACATTAATTTATAATCTTCCCTTCAGCAAAATCATAATCATAAAACAATTGCAGATAAACCAAATTTTATCAACTCATATGAATTCCAAGAAGCTCTACACGAATGCCCTTATCCTATTTTCTTTTTTCTTTTTTTGGCCACATTGTGCAGCTTGCAGGATCTTAGAGTTCCCCAACCAGGAACTGAACATCCTGGTCCTCAGTAGTGAAAGTGCAGAGTTCTAACCAGGGAATTCCTCCTTGTCCTATTTTCAAATTTCAAGACTGTCAGCAAAAGTCATCTCTATAAGAAACAAGGAGACAGCTTCTCATAGAACCCAGTCTTTTTGAATTTTCTGTTTTCAGTAGATGATTAAGTCTTCAAATTATCTCATTTATAGTAACAATGATGACCCTTTAAGTTATTCCTAACAAATACATGTGGACTGTTAAATACTTAGAATCTGAGTTAATGGGTATATTTAATTAGAATTGCTGATAATCTGCATTTTCTAAAGAAACGCATAAGTATAATACATTTAAAACAAACATATTACTTAAATGGCTATTCCACTAGGCAATTATCACACTTCACTGAATATAACATACAACCAAGTATCTTAAGGTAGCATGTTAATTCATAATTCAGTCTGCTCAGAGAGCTCTGTTAATTATAGTTCTCATTAAGCCAAGGTTAGGGACTCTATCTCACATATAGCATTACATGTCTGGTTTCAGGGCCACAAACTACCCTCTAAAATAATAAGTCAGCATAGTTATCAGAAGAACAATAAAACTATCAATGATGTATTGGTATCAAAGGGAAAGGAAGGCTATCTGTGTCTAGACAAAAAAAAATTTTGCCCATCTTTCAAATTTGCCACTTCAAGAAATATTACCGTTTGGAAAAGCTTAAAAAAAAAATCTGTCAAAGAATGAATAGTTTTATAACACCATGTATTTTTTATATGAATAAATATCTTTGGTAACTATTTCCTCCTCTGAATCTTAAAGGCAGATCATCTAAAATAAATTATCATTGCTTTCACGGTAAAAGTTGAGTCTTAAGAGAAAAATTATTAAGAAAACTATAATAAACACTTTATATTCAATGTAAAGGCCTCAGCAGATTTCCTCAATACCTACTAAAGTATACTACAGGAAAGGCAATAAGGGAAAATGCTTGAGAATCACTGTCTCTCAGAAACACAAAGTACAAAATTAAAATGTATTCAAGGAAACACCAGTTACCATTTTATCCCAGTAAGCACATCTGATTTCTTAGCCCAAATAAATTTTAACAAATTTTTATTTTTTTCCAGAGATAATGTATGTATATTTAAGCATGCATATATGTACACATAATATATAGGCCATGGACAAAACACATTTTTTCCTAAAATTCTATATATTGCTCTCCATTAAAAAAAAAAAAAAACTTCACTATATTCTGAAATGAATCCATTCCCTGTCTCTATATACAGAGCGATATCATTCTTTTTAATGGTTGGCTACATCCTACTCTACTGGATGGATGTATCATACTTGACTTAATAGCTATTTATGCTGTTTCCATGCTATCGCACACAAGAATAAGCCTTGTAGTTAAAGTCATTTCCCAAAAATGTATGTAGACTGTAGGATAAATTTCTAAAAGAAAAATATCTGAGTTGGTATCTAATTAGAACTCTACGCCATCAAGTTTATACCAGAATATACTATCAATGAAAGAGTGGCAGCTTCCCCACAATCTTTTCAAAAAAAAAAAAAAGAAGGTTATCAACAATATTGATCTTTGTTAACTCGGTATTTGAAAAATGATGTCTCATCATAGCTTTCTCTTGCAGGAGAACCTTTTTAAAGAGCCAGCAAGTTGTATGTTATCTTCACAGACAGCTAAGACTGGAGAAAAAGTGAAAAGCAATCTACACAGCATATTATAACTACATGTTTACTATTTCTTGATTTAGCAGAGCAGAAAACAGTGCTGTGTCCAAATAAAGTACTCAACAAGAACCTATTATCTGATTTTATTGAGCCAAAAATTACAAAGATTCTATTTATTATTATATTATAAAATATTCTAATTTTTTACTGAGACTTTTTCTGATATCAACCAAACACTTTCAGAGGGAAGAGCCAGGATACCTCTGAGAAGCCACTTTGTCTTATAACTGATAAAAGAAACAATACATTATCACAGCATCAGTCTTACTCTATCTTGAATTACAGTAATTACCGTGCTTGTTAAGTTTCCCTTGTGGCTCAGCTGGTAAAGAATCCGCCTGCAATGTGGGAGACCTGAGTTCGACTCTAGGGTTAGGAAGATCCCCTGGGGAAGGGAAAGGCTACCCACTCCAGTATTCTGGCCTGGAGAATTCCATGGACCATGTACAGTCCATTGGGTCACAAAGAGTCGGACACAACTGAGCTACTTTCACTTTCTTTCAGTGTGCTTGTCAGGGCAAGAAATTTGCCTTACTCATCTTTGTATTCCTAGCAGCATCTGTTAGAATATCCTTCATAAGAAAGTCAAAGTGAAAGTCACTCAGTCGTGTCCAACTCTTTGCAACCCCGTGGACACATCCATGGCATTCTCCAGGCCAGAATACTGGAATGGGTAGCCATTCCCTTCTCCAGGGGATCTTCCCAACCCAGGAATCAAACCAGGGTTTCCTGTACTGCAGATTCTTTACCAGCTGAGTTACCAGGGAATCCCATCCTTCATATGGGTGGTATAAATAAAATCTCCTTAATTGTTATGAACTCAAAAGGGACAAAAAGGCCAAATTGATGAAAATTTCAAATCATCAAATATGAATGATAGTTAACTACTTTCTTTGTCATTATCAGGAATGCAATCAAAATAACTCATATTGGATATCAGAAGGAGTTCGTAACAGAAGTTTGGGCATAAGGCTGTCTCTTTTCAGACACAGGCATCCCCAGATTGCTGAGCTACCTCTGAGGGAATGAGGACTTAGGATTCAGAGCCAGGAATTTAAAACACAAAAACAACCACCCAGCTGCCTGTTAAACTTCAAAATGGAAAAGTACTTAAGTATAAATAAAAGTATCATGCTTTATGCGAACATCCATGTTAACAAGTAAATTCTTTTTACGTTGGCAGGAATAATTCTAAGATTCTTTTGTCTACACTGCAAAAGCAACATTTATTATTGGTAGCATCTGCCATAAGAATACCAACTATGATAAAGTCTGTATAGTAAAAACACTGAGCCCTAGACTGGGTTAAATTAGAAAAACTCAGATCACAGACATCAGTTGCTTTTATTCACTTTTCATCTGTATAAAAGGTCTATTGGCAGAGGCTCTTTAAACAGACTTGACAGTGTACTCCATTGTGAAATATATATAATATATATAACTGGTAAATAGAAATAACATTTTATTTTCAAACTTATGTCTTTTAAGACTTAAAAAAAATTTACCTTTTGGTTGCAACACAGGGCATATGACATCTTAATCCCCAGACCAGGGATGGAACCTATTCCCTATATTGGAGGCACAGTATCTTAATCACTGGACCACCAGGGAAGTCCCCTTTTAAAACATCTTTATATTGACCTAGCTATTCACTTAAAACAGGCAAAAACAAAAACGTTTTAAAAAGTTAAACTACAGCCAAAGTTAAGATTCAAACACATTAAGTATAGCTTTTGCTATACTCCAATTAATAAATTAACATTAGCTACTTAGCACACCTAACTAAGAATGACTAGGGTTACCTACAGACAAAGGGTTACAGGTAAAGTTAAGCGGAGGTGATGCAGTGTAAAAATATCTGTNAAAACAAAAACGTTTTAAAAAGTTAAACTACAGCCAAAGTTAAGATTCAAACACATTAAGTATAGCTTTTGCTATACTCCAATTAATAAATTAACATTAGCTACTTAGCACACCTAACTAAGAATGACTAGGGTTACCTACAGACAAAGGGTTACAGGTAAAGTTAAGCGGAGGTGATGCAGTGTAAAAATATCTGTCTGTTAACACAGGAGACACAAGAGATGCAGGTTTAATACTTGGGTCAAGAAGATCCCCTGGAATAGGACATGGCAACCCACTCCAGTATTCCTGCCTGGAGAATTCCATGGACCAAGGAGCCTGACGGGCTACAATCCATGGGGTTGCAAAGAGTCAAATATGACTGGGCACACTAAGCATAAACATCATCTATTTAAGCATTTGTAAAGTGAAATCTGAGTGCTGAGGAATTGATGCTTTTGAATTGTGGTTTTGGAGAAGACTCTTGAGTCCCTTGGACTGACTGTAAGGATATCCAACCAGTCTATCCTAAAGGTGATCAGTCCTGGATGTTCATTGGAAGGACTGATGCTGAAGCTGAAACTTTAATACTTTGGCCACCTCATGCGAAGAGTTGACTCACTGGAAAAGACTGATGCTGGGAGGGATTGGGGGCAGGAGGAGAAGGGGACGACAGGATGAGATGGCTGGATGGCATCACCGACTTGAGGGATGTGAGTCTGAGTGAACTCCAGGAGTTGGTGATGGACAGGGAGGCCTGGCGTGCTGCAGTTCATGGGGTCACAAAGAGTCAGACACGACTGAGCAACTGAACTGAACTGAAAGTGAAATCTATTTTATGGTTAGGGTTTGTATAACAGAAGTGTGAACCTCAATCTGCCTCTAACTGGATGATTAGCTCTTTCAGAACTAATGCTGAGATTTCCTTACTGCTTCCTTTTCAAAGTTATGTTTCTGATAACAGGGAAACAAAGCTCTCATTGTTTATAAGTACACATTTTAATAAATGATTTAATATCTTGGGCAGATAAATCCTCTACTTTAAAAAAGACAAATTTTTGTAATGGCATGTGTTGTGGGCTGAACTATAGCCCATCTAAAATGTTCTTATGTTGAAGTCCTAATTTCTAGTACTTCTGAATGTGACCATGTTTGGAGAAAGGAATTTTGCAGAAGTAATTAAGTTAAAAAAATGAAGTCATTAGGGTGGGACATGATCCAGTATGACTAGTGATCCTTAAAAGTACATGAATGAAGAGGAGAGATAATATAAAGACACAGGAAGGAGGTAGCTATCTATAAGGCAAGGAGACTGCGGACAGGTACTTCTCTCATAGGCCTCAGAAAAAACCAGCTCTGCTGATGCCTTATCTTTGATTTCTAGCCTCAAGAGCCATGAGAAAATTACTTTCTATTGCTTAAGCCACTCAGTCTCTGGCACTTTGTGATGGCAGCTGCAGCAAAGTAATACAGCAGGTGTTTCATCACTTAATATACTTCACAAAAAAAGTTCCAGAGAAATTGCAGGAAAACTATATAGAAAAAAAAAAGTGAGCAAAGCAGGTTATCACCACAGAAGTTTGTCTTCTGAGCAAACTCTCAGATTGAGTCATCATATCCTGAGTAAAATTCACACTAAACACTTCTTGCCTTTACTCAAATAGGGCTTTAGGGGTAACAAGTTATGTGGTTCAAAGAAAAAAGGACTTGGTCAGACAATAATTTGCTTATTGGCCTTTATTTTTCTGAAACTAGACTAAGGCTATCTGAGTGGTTGAATTTTGATATGCAAAGCAACACATTTTCAGGTGATGGATACTTACATTTGCTATAAGTTTAAATCAAGAGATAATAACAATAAATAGCGTCATAGTCATAAATAAAAACTGTTAGATGTCTCTTTACATAGTAAATAGTAAAATACATACTAAAAAAAAGTACACTAACGCATTAATGATGAATTTCTGCCTTGACTTTCAGAATATTTTTTGGATCTTTTTCTGCATTTTAAATCCCCAAACTTTGAAAGGACTAGCAGTATGTAAGAGGAAACTAGAATATTCTTTTAAAAAGTACACCCTGACTTACTTATTCTGTGATTTTTCTAAATCATCAGAGTTCAAAATATTTAGAAAGTATGTATTCAAATGCAGTGACTTCAAGTACCACCACCATTAAGCTGTAGAAGAATTTTAACCATCTATAACCTAATAGTAACACCAGATTTATCATCAAGATCACAGAAAGACTTTTTTGTTTTCCAAACATTCAAGTAAATAGGTAAATTTTGTGGGTGGTTTTACTACCATAAGAAACACAGCTACTTTCCAACATATTTTTTCTGACTCCTGGTTCAGTCTGGTCAGTCATTTTCTTTCTCTTCATTTTGTCTCACATACCTCTGAGTTAACTAAACATATGAAGTCTTTCTCAAAGGCATACTGCCATTCTTTTATTCAAACCTTACACCACTATAAGCAATTTGATTCAAATAGATTTTCCTGATGCTTCTTAGTGCTTATATCTAAAAAGAAGGTATTAAATACAAAATTTCTTTAATATTTTATAGTGGTTGCCACCACAGTAAATATGGCAAATTTATCTGAATTTTCCTTATATCTCCTTTCTTTTCACCTAGATCCTTTACTTCAAAAAAGAGGCATGAATGTTGACATTCACAAAAATAGTTAATACTTTTTACTCAATGACTTACTTAAAAAAGCATGCATGGAACACCTAGATATCACATATTTCAGGATATTTCAATGTTGCCTCATAAATAACTTACATGTAAAAATAAGTAGGACCATTAAGAAGCAGGTTAAGGTTTCTTGGGTTAAGTTGGCAAAGTATATACAAGCATTTCAGTCCATCCTGAAATTCTACTAAAAAATAAATCAGAGAAATTCTTTATAATAAAATACTTTAGAAGGCTAGGAGTAAAACACGAAGGTTTCATCACCATATACAAATGAAAATGGAAAAATTAAGTGACTACACATATATGTATGTGTGTGTAAATACACATATATACGTGTATATATATATACATATACACACACACTAATAATCTAAAGGCAGAGACCAGCCTCTTCCCTGTTTGGTACCCAGAATCATTATCGACAGTTACCTGACAGGAGACTCATGTCTTTCCTGGGGAAAGTAACCAATTTGAGAAATGACAAGTCAAAATCCTACTACTGCATTTGACCCACAATTACTTTTCCAGATCATCATCCAGCAAAGTTCAAAATAGACAAATCCCATCCATGCCCTTGGAACTTCCAGTCAACACCTGACAATAATTTATTCCTCTACCATGAGCAGTCAGCCAGCAATTACTTGGTATTTGTAGAAAGCCTCTAACTTGAAAGATAGACTCTATAAATGAACAGACAAATAGAAAAAGAGTTATCTGTAGGAAACAGAGACTATGAAGAGCTAAAAAAACATTAATGACCAAAATTTACATTCTCAGAATAAGATATTTCATTCATGGAACCCAAACAAGATGCTATTAAAAAAAAAATAGTAAAAACCTTAAAAGCAAAGTTGAGGCAATTTACTTTCTAGAAAATTAGAAACTGGTAATAGAACAAAATACACAGAGAAATAGAAAACAGGACAGAAAATTAGGGAACCAGAAGAAAAATGAAGAATCAGCATCCATTTTAGGAGAGAACAGAAAAAATGGAGGGAAAGTTTTAATCAAAGGGGGAAAAACAAAATGAATAAAACTAAGAAAATCTTTGGGCTGAGGAAATAAACTGTCGGATTACAAGGGCCTTAAACCCAAAGGATGAAAATAGACTCATATACAGAAACATCACAATAAAATTTCAGAAACTTTGGGGATAAGGTGAAGATTCCACAAGGTTCCAGGAAAAAAAATGGTGACATATAATGGGTCCAGGAAACAGGTGGTCCTCAAGGCTTCTCAACAACTACCTTGAAAGCTTTTAAATGTAATGCTGCATTTTCAAAATAGTGAAAAAAAATTTCTAAGCTAGAATTAAATGTCTAAACTGTTACCAAGGAGCCAAAAAAAAAAAAAAAAAAAAAAAAAACCACGTATCTTTCAAGCACTCTATCTCAGGAGGTATTCATGATGTAGTCTACCAAAACGTACCATGATGTACTCCACTCTTGACAGAGTGAAGAGAGACAAAGATATAAGAACAAATGAGCCAACACATAACAGGGAAGAAAGTACCCTCTATAAATACAGTAAAGGTTTAGAGTCCAAGGTTACAGCTGTGTAACAGACCTGGCTCCCCAGGTGGTGCTAGTGGTAAAGAATCAGTCTGCCAATGCAAGAGACACAAGAGAGCCGGGTTTGATCCTTGGGTTGGGAAGAGTCCCTGGAGTGGGAAATGCAACCCACTCCAGTATCCCTGCCTGGAAAATTCCATGGACAGAGGAGCATGGCAGGCTATAGTCCAGTTTAGTTCAGTTGCTCAGTCATGTCTGACTCTTTGCGACCCTATGGACTGCAGCACACCAGGCCTCCCTGTCCATCACCAACTCCCGGAGTCTACCCAAACTCATGTCGGTGAGTCAGTAGTGCCATCCAACCATCTCATTCTCTGTTGTCCCCTTCTCCTCCCGCTTTATAATCTTTCCCAGTATCAGGGTCTTTTCCAGTGAGTCAGTTCTTCACATCAGGTCGCCAAAGTATTGGAGTTTCACCTTCAACATCAGTCCTTCCAATGAATATTCAGGACTGATTTCCTTTAGGATTGACTGGTTGGATCTCCTTGCTTTCCAAGGGACTCTCAAGAGTCTTCTTCAACATCGAGTTCAAAAGCATCAATTCTTAGGCACTCAGCTTTCTTTATAGTTCAATTTTCACATCCATACATGACTAATGGAAAAACCACAGCCTTGACTAGATGGATCTTTGTTGGCAAAATAATGTCTCTGCTTTTTAATATGCTGTCTAGGCTGGTCATAACTTTTCTTCTAAGGCTATGTAGTCCACGTGGTTGCAAGGAGTCAGATGCGACTGAGCACACACACACAACAGACCTAAATGGTAACCAATCCTCGATGTGATGCTGTGATTAAAAAAACAGGTATACTTAGATCTATTATCAATAAGCTCTTTGCTTCTGTAACTTCTTTTGTAGCTTGACTGAACCCAAGTTGAAGTCTATATATATATAACTGGCTGGCTTTGACCATATGATAATGGAGCTCATGCTTTCTTCTGTGCTTCATACACATTAACTGAGAACATGCATTTCATGTTTCAACTTACTCCTGAGAATTAGAGGTAAACCACAGTGAATTCAGAATTATGAAGGAAGACAGCAGCCCATTCTCTCTATACTCTAGGGAGGCACCTTGTAACTGGTGTATAATAAAGGTCTGCTACATGCCTTAATGGCAGTAAAGAGGATTCATCATGACTCATCACTATCCACTTTATGAGTGAGTCCTTATGACCTTCCCCCGAAGAAACTCTGAAGCCTCACAGTGACCTAGAAACTTCTAATATTTTCTACTGGAAGCCTTCATCAAACAGTGGCAATAACACATTCTCCATACAGAGGTAAGTCTGTTTTTGTTACTCAGTTTTTGAAAGTAAACAGTAACTGTTTATGGATACATACTTTGGTTATAAAACTATAAATAAAAGCAAAGGAATGATAAAAGTCATCACACTAGTTAAATGTTTTGAGATAGGCAAGGAGGAAAGATAACTGGGAAGGGCAACACTGATGAACACTGATAATGTTCCACTTTTTCACTTGAATGGCAGCTAAAGAGTAAGTCATTTTATTATGTAAGTTCATACAAAATAACATTTTATGTAAACACATTTTATATACGATTTTCATAGTATATTTCAAAATTTTAAGAATAGGTTTGTATTTCCTGAACAATATAAGGCAGATTAAAAAGAAAAAAACTTTTCTGCTAATCTAGAAATGTTCAAACTAGGCATCTTCCAAGACTTCAAAGACTGTTTTATGAATGTAATTTACCATATTAACATATTATAGGATAAAAAAGGACATATTATAAGAGAGAAAAAACATAAGTATCTCATGAGATAAAGAAATAGAATCTGATGAAATTCAATAATCATTTATGAACAAAAAAAAAACATTCTTTAAGCAATATAAAAAACAAGAAATTCATTAACTAATAAATGGCATCTATGCAAAATCCAGGGCTAATATCACTTATTAGTAAAACACTAGAGCAGAGATTTTCAATTACAATGCCTCTAACAAGTAAAAGGGCAGTAAACTTGTTCATGATTTAAATGGCTTCTGGGACAGGTGAGCAAAACATAAGGTGATAGGAACCCTAATTATAAATTGCATTATTTAACTTCAAAATGCTTGACTGCTCTAAACTATAACATTTTTACTCATTATGAATTGGAAAAATGTGAAAAAAATGAGCTGCTGAAGATGACGTATGTAATATAAAACCATTAAAGAATTAGTGTCTAGAAATACAAAGAAATCCTACAAAGCAGTCTTTTAAAAGAAACACGCTTCTATTGAAAAACAGACTTTGAAGTCATGTCCAATTCTTTGCGACCCCATGGACTGTAGCCCGCCAGGCTCCTCCGCCCATGGAATTCTCCAGGAAACAACACTGGAGTGGGTAGCCATTTCCTTCTCCAGGAGACCTTCCCAACCCAGGGATTAACCTTGGGTTTCCCGCTGCAGGCGGGTTCTTTACCATCTGAGCCATGAGGTAGGAGATAGTGCACATACTGACCAAGTGACTGAAGAAAGAAAAAGTCTAAATGGCCAACAAATATATGAAAAGATGAGGGTTATCAAAGAACAAATGAAAACAACAGTGAGACACTACTTTATACCATTAGCTGCAATTACAAAGACACATACTCAATGTTGATGAAGAGGTGAAAAAAATATAAAGCTGATGAGAAAATATATGGAGACAATGGTCCTGGAGAGCAAATGGGCAATACCTAATAAATTAAGTAAGTGTGCCCTAAATGCAGTATTTCTAGTTCAAAAAATACACCTTCAAAAAGGTGTCACTGTACACCATGGACATATGTACAAAAACATTACTACAGCACTCTTTCTAACTTCCCTGACAGTTGAGTGGTTAAGACTCCACGCTTCTAATGCAGGGTGAGTGGGTTAGATCCCTGGGGGAACTAGGATTCCCGCATTTTGCATGGTTAAAAACAAAAACTATTGTTTTTAACAACAACAAAAAAAGAAACAACCTAAAAGTTATTAACAGAAGTATGGATAATATATTTGACAAAAATATAACTGAATACTATACATAAGTTAACATAAATGAACTAAAACTATTAGACAACAAAAAAAGTTAAAATGAAAAAAGCATACTACACTCATTTAACAAAAACAAATCACATTCATTTAAGAAAGTTTTAAAAAAACATTATATATACAGTATACCAAGTTTAAAACATACAGAACCAAACCACATATTGTTTATGGATGCCTATATGCAAAATAACAAAATAGTAGCACATACGAGAATAAGAAACTACAAATTTAGGGAGCTATTGCCTAGGGAGAGTGAGAAAAGCTATATAAGGATAGGTATATGAGGGCTTCCCTGGTGGCTCACTTGGTAAAGAATTCACCTTCAATGCAGGAAACCTGGGTTCAACCCCTGGGTTGGGAAGATCCCCTGGAGAAGGGAACAGCTACCCACTCCAGTATTCTGACCTGGAGAAGTCCATGGACAGAGGAGCCTGGCAAGCTACAGTCCATGGGGTCAAAAAGAGTCAGACACAACTGAGAAACTTTCATTTGCAACTTTTTACAGGAGGAGTACTTTACTTTCAAACATAAAAGGCCTACAATGTGTTAAGATAATGCTGCACAGTATGAAAATAGGGGAACATTAAGCTATTCTCATTTACTTTGCTTTTAATACATTTTTCTTGCTGTTTTAAAAAATATAACTATTAAGCCATACATCTATTAAAAAACATGTTAAGTTTAATTCTTATCAAGATAAAAAGCAAGCACAATTGCTCATAATAATGAATATTTCCAATCTCTCATTGATTTAATCCAAGTAATCTAAACATTAAGCTATTTATTTCTGTGTCTGATAATATCAAAACTCTAAGAAATGTGAAGAGTTAATCTAATCTGAGCCAAAGGATATCTTAAAGAAAAAAACTGAAAAAAGCTAAATAAAAATATCTTCTGTTAACTGAAATAGGTACATAAAAAGTATAAGATTTTAAAAAGAAGAAAAAAAAAACACCCCAAAGTTTATGAGATATATATTTTAAAAGTTGTAAGAAGAGGAAATGTAAAGTAGAAAATTTACCATTAAGAGTTTTATAAATGCCTTGTATGATAAGTCATAATACTCTCAATTCCTGGATTTTCTCTTTTCTCTCACCCTCCTTAGATTTAATTCTTCTGCTATAGTCACTTCCTTTAAAAAATCCTCCCCCCACCAGAGGGGTTCTCTGGTGAATTCTATCAAACATTTAAAGGAAATTAATACTAATCCTTCTTAAACTCTTCCAGAAAACAGAAGAGAGAAGAACTCTTCCAAACCCATTATAGAGGGCCAGCATTACCTTGATACTGAAAACAGACATGGATCGCTCTCTCACACACACACACACACACACACAGTTACACACCAATAACCCCAATGACCACAGATGTTAAAATCCTCAACAAAATATTAACAAACTAAATCTAATAATACATTAAAAGGATCAAAACTCACTATCAAGTGGAATTTATTCAAGGGATGCAAAGATGATTAAATATCTACAAATCTGCCAATGTGACATACCATGTTAAAAATTAAGGACAGAAACTATATGATTATCTCAAGATGCAGTAAAAGCATTTGATGAACTTCAACATACATTTATGATTAAAAACTCTCAACTAAGCAGGTATAATGGGAATATATGTCAACACAATAAACACCATATGTGATAAGTGGATAGCCAACATAATACTCAAGGGATAAAATCTGTGGAAGCTTTTCTTCAAAGATTAGGAATCAGACAAAGATGCCGATGCATGCCACTTTTACTAACATAGTATTAGAAGTCCTAGCTAGAGCAATTAGGCAAGAAAAAGAAAAGGTATTGGAAAAGAGGAAGTAAAACTATGACAACTTGCCCATGACATGGTATTATATAATTCTTACCTAAGGCCTCCATCAGAAAATTGTTAGGACTAATAAATGAATTCAGTAAAGCTGGAAGATACAAGATCAAGACACAAAACTCTGTTGTGTTCCTTTACACTAATAATGAACTGTAAGAAAAAAAATTAAATAATCTTATTTACAACTGAATCAAAAAGAATACATAAGAATAAATTTAAGGAAGTGTAAAATCTATACTGTAAACTACAAACCATAAACAAAAGAAAAACACACAAATGTAACAGATATTCTGTGCTCCTGGGCTATAAGAATTAACATGGTTAAAAATGTACACAGTACCTAAAGCAATATACACATTCAATTCCTATCAGATTTCTAATCCTGTTTTTCACAAAACAGAACAAATAATCCTAAAATTTCTCTGGAATCAGAAAAGACCCTGAATACCCAAAGCAACCTGCAATGAACAAAGCTGCAACATTTAAAACAGTATGGTATTGGTATTAAAAAAGCAGACAAATGTATCAGTGGGGTATAATAAAAAGCCAAGAAATAAAACTCCTGTGTACATGGTCAATTAATTTATAACAAAGTAGCCAAAATACAAAGAGAAAAGGGAAGTCTCTTCAATAAACAGAGTTGGAAAAAGTGGATAGGCACATGCAAAATGATGAAAGAAATCGGAACACTAACTCTTACCATTAAAAAACAAAACAAAACACCTTGCAATGGATTAAAAAGACCTGAATGTAAGATGTGAAACCATAAAATTCCTAGAAAAAAACATAGGTGACAGTAGCCTCCTTAATGCAGGTCTTGGTGATGATTTTCTAAATTTGATACAAAAAATAACAAAAGTAAAATTAAACAAGTGAGACTACATCAAACTAAAAAGCTTCTTCACATGGGGTGGGAGGTTCAAGAGGGAGGAGACTGTTGAACCCAACGGTTCCTCGCCGTGAATCCGTCGCCCCAAAGACCACCGAGACCAGGTTTCGATGCAAACAGCAAGAGGATTTTATTGTACCGGCGCGCCGGGGTTCCGTCCCCTTAAGCAAGGAGCAAGAACCCTGAGTGTTGTTACATGGCAGCGTTTAAGCACAAGCAAGGGGAAATAGTTTGATTGGTTACAGGTGTTGACCTTTTCAAGGATTGGTCCAATGATAACAGGTTACAACTGTTGACCAGGTGGCGCCCCTGTGGCGGGCAGTTTCTCAGAACAATAGCTCTTCTGGAAAAGTCCCGAGGAAGTTTCATAGGTTACAGAGATGTGCATGAGGTCGGGATGGGGTGCCTATGCATAGTCCTTTCCCAGTTACAGCCGAGAGGGTAAGTTTGGTTGCCCCCTCGTTTTGCCACCTGCAGGTTGTATGGGGCTGAGAAATGTAATCAGAGATAAACAGGCCACGTTTCCACGAGTCAGAGATAACCCTGGGGCAGTTTGGAAAGTCTCTTATACTAAAAAATACATTCTTACAAGACATAGGTACACCTATGGCTGATTCATGCTGATATATGGCAGAAAACAACACAACATTATAAAGCAATTATCCTCCAATTCACAATAAATATTTTATAAAAGCTTTTACACATCAAAGGAAACTGACAATAAAATAAAAAAAAAGCAAACTAGTGAATGGAAGAAAATAACTGCAAGTTATATATGTGATAAAGGGCTGGTACCCAAACTATACAAAGAACTCATACAACTTGGTAGCAAAAAACCAAAAAAACCCAAAGATAAAGGAGCAGAGGATCTAAGTAAACATTCTCCCAAAGAAGACATGCAGATGGCCAACAGGTACATGAAATAACAAGTAATGGTGAGAATGTGGAAAAAGGGATCCCTTCTGCACTGTTGGGGAATGTAATTAGTGCAGTCACTATGGAAAAAAGTATGGACGGTCCTCAAAAGATTAAATATACGTCTACTATATAATCTAGCAATTCCATTTCTGGGTATTTAACTGAAGAAAATGAACACACTAATTTGAAAAGATATGTACTACCCTATGTTCACTGCACACATAGAGAGAACAGAAAGGTGAATTATTTTTGCTTTTATCTTTTAGTTTAAATAAATTGAGTAATTTTCGTAAAAACCACAAAAACAAAAATAGAGCATCAAACCAAATTTAGGAGTCTTAGGGTATCTGCCAACTATTAATTTCTTTCCTGAAGTTATCTAATGAACAAATTAAATAAAAACAAACAACAAAAATTCCACTGGACACATTAGTTTCCTTTCTTTTCCTTTTCTCCCCAACACTTTAGACAATTTGACAGGTTGTATATCTATCAGTATGCTGGTTATCTGCCTCTCCGTTAGATGAAAGTTTTTGTTTTTCTTTCACACTGAATCCTCAAAATAGAGAACAGTGCCTTACACTCAAGTAGTAGTATTGAATAAGTATCTGTTGAATGAATGAAAACACTTAGAACAATACTGGGAATACCTGCTGTTACCTGTCATTGTCATCAATGTCACTGTCATCATCATCTTTATTATTAATCTCACATGAATCACAATCTTCTCTGAATTGGTTGTGGAATGTGTATAGCCCCCAAATTTCCTGATTCAATTGCAACTGACAATAGGTCTTTATAGTGTCTCTGGGGACTAGAGTTATTCCTTAACTATTGTTATCAAGGCAGCTAGATTTTACATGGCTTTTGTCCTAAGTGTACTTTGCCATGTCAATGATGTTTTTTAAAAAATCTTAAGGCAACACTTTTTGCACACCAACTTTTCTACCTCATAACATTTCAGAATGACTTAAAAAATCAAAACCGAAGGAACTCAAGACTTCAGAAAGGAAAGACAAGAACACTTTCTACTAAATTGAGTATAATGAAGATGGTGTTTTCTATCTGCTTTTAAATCCAGCTCTTTCGATCATGCTGTTGGCATAAGTATACTCTTAGTTTTTGGAAGCTGCAATGAGTACAAATAAACTTCTGGTATTAAAACTGACATGGTGTTTGAACTGCTAATTTTACTACTTATTGAGGAAATGGCAAAGAGAAAAGGTATTTAAGGCCTCTGAACACAATGCATTTATAAAAGAAACATAACAATGATAAAGAGGTTAAGGAAAAAATGAATATAAAATTCTTCAGAAAGACAGTCCTGATGGTCCAGTGGTTAAAGATCTGTCTTCCAACGCAGTAAATATGGATGTGATCCCTTCTCAGGGATCTAAGATTCAATATGCCACCGGGCAACTATGCCTGTGCACGGCAATTACCGAGCCCTCACATTCTGGAGATCACTCAACACAGGAAAAGAACCTGTGTGCCACGAGCCCGGAGCCCACACTCTGGAGCCTGCCTGCCACAACTAGAGGGAAATCCGTGCACCATGAGGAAGAGCCTGCATTCTGCACAAAAGATCCTGAATGCTGCATAAAGATCCTGTATGTCTCACTAAGGCCCTAAGCAGCCAAATGAATGAATGAATCAATGAATGAAATGTATTTTAAAAAATTCTCTAGGGCCATAAGGTTGGGGAGTGTGTGTGGGATTAGCTTTGCTTCTGGAAATGAGCTTTCTGACAACTATCGTTGTTGTACAGTTGCTCAGTTGTGTCCGATTCTTTGCAACTCCGTGGACTGCAGCATGCCGGGCTTCCCTGTCTTTCACCATCTCTCAGAGCTTGCTCAAACTCTTGTCCATTCAGTCAGTGATGCCATCCAACCACTATGTCCTGTCATCCCCTTCTCCTGCCTTCTATCTTCCCCAGAATCAGAGTCTTTACCAATGAGCTGGCTCTTCGTATCAGGTGGCCAAAGTACTGAAGCTTCAGTTTCACCATCAGTCCTCCCAATGAATACTCATGGTTGATTTCCTTCATGATTGACTCGTTTGATCTTCATGCAATCCAAGGGACTCCCAAGACTCTTCTCCAACACAACTGAAAGTACCGATTCTTCAGCACTTAGCTTTCTATATGACAACTCTCACATCCATATATGACTACTGGCAAGATCCTAGCTTTGACTATATGGACCTCTATCAGCAAAGTAATGTCTCTGCTTTTTAATAAACTGTCTAGGTTTCTCACAGCTTTTCTTCTAGAGAGCAGGAGTCTTTTTATTTCATGGTTGCAGTCTAAACATAAAAATTTGATTCTGATAATGTGCCTTTTCTCTGGCACATAAACCAGAAACATTTATTGTTATTGTTATTTTATTTATTTTTTGGCTATGGTGGGTCTTCATTGCTGTGTGCAGGCTTTCTGTAGTTGTGGCTCATGGGCTTCTCTCACTGCAGTAGCTTCTCTCTTTGCTAACCACGGAAGGATTCAGCAGTTGCAGTTCTTGCACTCTAGAGCATCAGCCCAGTAATTGTGGTGCACGGGCTTAGTTATTCCACAGTGAATAGGATATCTTGGACCAGGGATTGAACAGGTGTCCCTTGCATTACAAGGTGAATTCTTAACCACTGGACCACCAGTGAAGCCCACGTTATTTTATTTTTAATGTAATAAACACAAGGACTGATTCACAAAAGCTATGTGAGTAATTTTAGAATACCAAGCAATTTTATCAAATTATTCCATCATTCTACATACCCACCAGGGAAGTTAAATATCCCAACTATGTGGACTCTTCCAAACACCTGTAAATGTCACATTTAAAATATTTCTGGGTCTTTCCTGGTGGTCCAGTGGTTAACAACTGTCCTGCAATGCAGAGGACATGGGTTTGATTCCTGGTCAGATAACTAGAACACCACATGCTACTGGGAAACTAAGCCCACACCCCACAAGTAAGAGAGAAGCACACACTGCAATGAAGATCTGTATGCCAAAACAGAGACTCGATGCAGCCAAATAATAAATAAAAAATAAAAAATACATCTTCCTTATCACTGAAGATAATGTGATTACTGCTGTTGTTTTGCCTGACTCTTTGCAAACCCATGGGATTGCAGCACACCAGGTGTCCATATCCTTCTCCATCGCCCGGAGCTTGCTCACACTCATGTCCACTAACTCAGTGATGCCATCCAACCGTTTCTTCTGCTGTTATCCCTTTTTACTCCTGGCTTCTATCTTTCACAGCATCAGTCTTTTCTAATGAGTCTGCTCTTTTCGTATCAGGTGGCCAAAGTATTGGAGCTTCAGCTTCTGCATCAGTCCTTCCAATAAATATTCAGGACTGATTCCCTTTAGGACTGACTTATTTGATCTCCCTGCAATCCAAGGGACTTAAGAGTCCAACCAATTCAGTTCAAAAGCATCAATTCTTTGGCGCTCAGCCTTCTTTATGGTCCAACTCTCACATCAATACATGATTACTGGAAAAACCATAGCTTTGACTACATGGACCTTTGTCAGCAAAGTCAAGTCTCAGCTTTTTAATATGCTGTCTCGGTTTGTCATAGCTTTTCGTCCAAGGAGCAAGCGTCTTCTAATTTCATCGTTGCAGTCGTGATCAGCAGTGATTTTGGAGCACAAGAAAATTAAGTCTGTCACTGTTTCCATAGTTTCCCCAACTATTTGAGATGAAGTGATGGGACTGGATGCCATGATCTTAGCTTTTTGAATGCTGAGTTTTAAAGAGAGCTTTTTCACTTTCCTCTTTCACTTTCAAGAGGCTCTTTAGTTCCTCTTCACTTTCTGCTATAAAGGTGGTGTCATCTGCATATCTGAGGTTACTGATATACCTCCCGGCAATCTTGATTCCAGCTTGTGCTTCATCCAACCTGGCATTTCACACAATGTACTCTGCGTATAAGTTAAATAATATACAGCCTTGATGTATTCCTTTCTCAATTTGGAACCAGTCTGTTGTTCCATGCCTAGTCCTAACTGTTGCTTCTTGACCTGCATACAGGTTTCTCAGGAGGCAGGTCAGGTGGTCTGGTGTTCCCATCTCTTGAAAAATTTTCTAGAGCTTGTTGTGAGTCACATAGTCTAAGGCTTTAGCGTAGTCAATGAAGCAGATGTTTTTCTGGAATTCTTGTTTTTTCTGTGATCCAACGGATGGTAGCAATTTGATCTCTGATTCCTCTGCCTTTTCTAAATCCAGCTTGAACATCTGGAATTTCTCAATTCATGTACTGTTGAAGCCTAGCTTGGAGAATTTTGAGCTTTTCTTTGCTAGCATTTGAAATGAGTGCAATTGTGCAGTAGTCTGAATATTTCTTTGGCATTGCCCTTCTTTGGGACTGGAACGAAAACTGGCATTTTCCAGTCCTGTGATTATTAATCACACAGTATTTCCATATCCATGTCAGTCAGTTCAGTTCAGTCGCTCAGTCGTGTCCAGCTCTTTATGACCCCATGGACTGCAGCATGCTAGGCTTCTCTGTCCATAACCAACTCCTGGAGCTTGCTCAAACTCATGTCCATCGAGTCGGTGATGCCATCCAACCATCTCATCCTCTGTTGTCCCCATCTCCTCCTGCCTTCAATCTTACCCAGCATCAGAATCTTTTCCAATGAGTCAGTTCTTTGCATCAAGTGGCCAAAGTACTGGAGTTTCAGCTTCAGTATCAGTCGTTCCAATGAATATTCAGGACTGTTTTCCTTTAAGAAATCATTTCTATGTAATGTCTGTTAATTTATCTTCCCTTTTTCCTCATCCCCCATTAATGTTCTTGTGTGCTATTAATTTATAGAAATTACTTAATATACTCAATTACCTGATTTTTTGATACTGAAAAGTGTACTCATCAGGTCCTTGTGAACCCATTCAATGACTGTGTGTGTGTGTCTACATAAATATTTGGGAAAGATTCAATTTCATCTTTTTCCATAGGCTATCATTTTCCCCCAGCTGTATACATAGTAAAGTCCCTCCTTTCCTGATGCTTTATCTCTGTCACAAATCAAAATTTCAAAGCATGCTCAGTTTTGTTTAGCAGGCAGATATTTTATTGCATTGGTCAATTTGTCTATTCTGTCAAATGCCACACTGTTTTAACTGCTGGAGCTTCACAGACATCCCTTTAATTCATAGGAAAAAAATGACCACCTATAGCTGGATCTTCTTTCAAAATGTACATTATTTTTAGCCTTCATTTCTCCAAATAAAATTTACTTTATCAACTTCAAAAAGAACTCCACTATATTTATGACCAAATTTGCACTATATCTATAAATGAATATAATGCAGAACTGACATCATTTTATTGTTTATGTGTAGGTCTGGTATTATTTCTTCTTTAAATATGTGTGACAGAATTCAACAATGAGATTGATTAGTGCAAATAGTTTACTTTTTGCAAAAGTATTTCATCATAAATCAAATTTTTTTAATACATGGAGAACTAATTCAAGTAATCCCTTTCTTTCTCAGTAAGCTTTAGAGTTTGTGTCTCAAGGAATTTGCTCATTTCAAGAAAATAATCACATTTTTAAATATAAAGTTTTCCATTATAGTCTCTTTGTCCTTCTAATGATATAGATATGTAGTGATAATCTCTGTGCACTTCCTATACACAGTAATGTATATATTCTACCTTCTTGATCAGGCTTGAGGCTTATCAACTTTATTAATCTTGTCAAAGAACCAGCTCATGATTTCATTGATACTATTTTATTTCACTAATTTCTCTATTTCCTTTCCTACTGTGAATTTAATTTCCTCTTTTTTCAGATTCTCAATTTCTAGTTTCTTCAATCATTGATTTTGATCCTTTCTTCCTTTCTCATATAAGGATTTCAAGGTATAAGTTTTCTGTTAAGTGCAACATTTTAGCTGCATCTCACGAATGTTATTGTTTTCATTTTTACTCAGCTGAAAATATTTTCTTAATTTCCTTGTGACTTTGCTTTTTGACTCAGTAGTGCATTAAATCTCTATAAGTTGTCACATTTTCCAGGTAACTGTTCAGTTCAGTTGCTCAGTCGTGTCCGACTGACCCCTAATTTCTAGCTAGAAAAACTTTATAGAAGGCAGTGACACCCCACTCCAGTACTCTTGCCTGGAAAATCCCATGGACGGAGGAGCCTGGTAGGCTGCAGTCCATGGGGTCGCTAAGAGTAGGACATGACTGAGTGACTTCACTTTCACTTTTCACTTTCATGCATTGGAGAAGGAAATGGTAACCCACTCCAGTGTTCTTGCCTGGAGAATCCCAGGGACAGGGGAGCCTGGTGGATTGCCGTCTATTGGGTCGCACAGAGTCGGACACGACTGAAGCGACTTAGGAGCAGCAGCAACAGCAGCAGTGTACCTATTCCTTGTTCTCTAGTGCAATTTATCTGTTATTAACATAGCCAGTTCACTTCTGTTTTAACTGGTGCTTGAAGAGCCTTTTCATCTCCATATTTCTACTTCTTAATATATGAGTGTCTTTTATTTTATATCTAATGTGCTTTCCTCCTAGATGGCATATAGCTGGGATTTGCTTTAGCTCCCATTTAATTGGGGTGCTTGGGAAGTTTACAGTTCTTTTAAACACTAATTTGTCTAGTTTTAAATCTATCATCTGTATTTGTCCATTTATTGTTTTTTTCCCCTCTTGGGATTATTTTAGTTTATATTTTTATTTTTACTAATGACTTATTTACTATATCTCTTCACTGTTTCCAATGACTGCTCTAGGGTTTACAATAAGCATCATTAACTTATTATAGCCTACATTCAAATAATGTATCATTTCATTCATAAAGCAGAATTCTTTCAATGGTACACTTTTATTCCTCCCTCCTGTTCTTTATACTAATGTCACGATATACCTTAATTTTACCTGTTAGCAAACTGATAGATTTTTGCTTTAATCAGTCAGTGGCTGGACCTATTACATATATAGCACAGGAAACTCTGCTCAATATACTCTAATAACTTAGTTGTTGTTGCTCAGTCACCCAGTCGTGTCTGACTCTTTGCAACCCCATGGAGTGCAACACGCTATCCCTGTCCCTTATCACCTCCAGAAGTTTGCCCAAGTTCATGTCCGTTGCATCAGTGATGCCATCCAGCCATCTCATCCTCTTACACCCTCCTCTTCCTGCTCTCACTCTTTCCCAGCATCAGGGACTTTTCCAAAGGGTCAGCTGGTCACAACACATGGCCAAAATATTAGAGCTTCAGCATCAGACCTTCCAATGAATATTCAGGGTTGATTTCCCTTAAAGTTTGACTGATTTGATCTCCCTGCTGTCCAAGAGACTCTCCAGTCTTCTGCACCACCAGAGATAGAAAGTATCAATTCTTTGGCCTTCTGCCCTCTTTACAGTCCAGCTCTCACAACCATATGACCTTTGTCGGCAGAGTAATGTCTCTGCTTTTCAAGACACTGTCTAGGTTTGTCATTGCTTTCCTGCCAAGAAGGAATCATCTTCTGATTTGATGGCTGCAGTCACCGTCCATAGTGATTTCAGAGCCCAAGAAGAGGCAATCTGTCACTACGTCCACCTTTTTCCCTTCTATCTGCCATGACGTAATGAGGCTACATGCCACGATCTTAGGGTTTTTTTTTTTTTAATCTTGAGTTTTAAGCTGACTTTTTCACTCTCCTCCTTCACCCTCATCAAGAGGCTCTTTAGTTCCTCTTCACTTTCTGCCATTAGAGAGGATCACTCCTGTCTCCTAGGTTGTTGATGTTACGCCCACCTATCTTGAGTCCAACTTGTAACTCATCCAGTCCGGTCTTTTCATGATGTGCTCAGCCTATAGATTAAACAAACAGGGTGACAGCAGACAGCCAGGCTGTATTCCTTTCTCAATACTGAACCAATCAGTTGTTCCATACAAGGTTCTGTTGCTTCCTGACATACAAATAGGTTTCTTAGGAGACAGGTAAGATGGTCTGGTATTTCCATCTCTTTAAGAACTTTCCACAGCTTGTTACAATCCAGAGTCAATGGCTTTAGCACAGTCGATGAAACATAAATAGATGTTTTTCTGGAATTGTTTGTCTTCTCTATGATCCAGTGAATGTTGGCAATTTGATCTTTGGTTCCTCTTCCTTTTCTAAATCCAGCTATCTAATAACCTAAATGGGAATAATCCATATATTCCTAGCATCTATTCAGAGAAGTGTGCAGAAAGCAATGCACTCTTTTCTAAGAAATGTTTTATGATTTTTAAACTAAATTTAGTGAACAAACAAATAAGTCAATGGCCATTTAAAGAAACTAAAAACTCTCCAAAATACCCAAAAACCACACACATAAAAAGCTTAAAAAAATTCTATTTTCAAAAAATTAATTGTTTATTTCAGGCTTCAGTCCTCTTGTGTAGATTCAAGTTTTCATGTGGTATCATCGTTCTGCAGATTCAAGTTTTCACACAATATCATTGTTCTTCTGCCAAAAGGCCCTTCCTTAACACTTTTGAACTTCATGTCTGCTAGTAACAAATTCACTTAGCATCTGTTTGATTAGATAAGTCGTTTCATTTCTCTTTATTCAGAAGTTTTTGTTTTCTGCACAAATAATTGGAGGTTTAGTGTTTTCTTTCAGCACTTTAAAAATGCCATTCCACTACTCTGTGGACAGAAAACTGTCTGGCAAGAAGTCCATTTGTTCACCTGACGGTAACTTGTCTTTATTCACTTGCAGCGCTGTGCTTAGGTCCTCAGTCATGTCCAACACTCTGCAATCCCATGGACTGTATCCTGCTGGTCTCTTCCGTTCATGGAGATTCTCCAGGCAGTTACCATGTACTCCTTCAGAGGATCTTCCCTATCCAGGTACTGAACCCAGGTCTCCTGCACTGCAGGTGGACTCTTTACCATCTCAGGCACTAGGGAAGCCCAAGAATACTGGATTGAGTAGCCTATCCCTTCTGGGGATCTTCCTGGCCCAGGAACTGAACTGGGGTCTCATGCATTGCAGGCGGATTCTTTACCAGCTGTGCTACCACGGAAGCCCTATATTCACTTGCTACTTTAAGCATTTTCTCTTTCTCAGGGATGTGATTATGACATACCTTGGAATGTGATTATGACATACTGCTTTCCTTTTTGGTGTGTTTGTTTTGTTTATGTTATTCTGAGCTTCTTGAGTCTGCCGATTTATAATGCTCTTTCCAGTATCAAAAGTTTTTGGACATCATTTCATCAAAAATTTTTGTTAGCTGCCTCTTTGCTGGGACAATAATCATGGATATGTTAGAATGTCTGATATAATCCAATAGGCCACCAAGACTTTATTGTGTCCTTCCCCTCCAGTTTTCTTTGTCCCTCATTTGGAATAGTTATATTATTACCTTAAGGTCACTGATCTTTTTTTTTGCTGCATCTAATATCCTGTTAAGCCCATCCAGGCAATTTTTTCCATCACTAAATATTCACTTGGGTTTTTATATCTTGTATTTCTGCCATGTTCATGTTTTGCATAAATCCTCGTATACGATGACTGCCTTTATAGAAGATCTTCAAGTCTTTTCTGCAATTTCCCTTCCTATCAACAGTTTGCCTTTTGAAAGTATCTATTTCTTGTCTACAAAGTACAGGAAATGAGAATACATGTGTAAAAATTTTTATACCAGTGTGACTTTGCTGAGACATCAATGTTTATGATTTTTTTAAATGTATGAAAGTTAGGTCTGAAAAATTAAAAATTAAAAAAATAAAAATTCCTTCAACACAGTTTGAAAAGTACTGATATAGACTTTTAATTCTGAATTAGTATTTTCTCTGTTCTTTGGTCTCAGCTACATTTGTTTAGGGGGGAAAAAAGTAACAAGTATTTTATTACCTTTACTTCATGTATCTCAGTTTTACAACTGTTGTCTGTTCATTTCAGTGCTTCATCAAAATCTATTTTCATTTTTAAAAAACATCATTCATTTATTTATCTTTGGCTGTGCTGGGTCTTCATTGCTGCAAGGGTTTTTCCTCTAGTTAGAGAGAGCGAGGACTATCTTTGTTGCAGTGCGCAGGCTTCTCATTGAGGTGACTTCTCTTGTTGCAGAGCACTGGCTCTATGGTGTGCAGACTTCAGCAGCTGCGGCATGTGGACTCAACAGTTGCAGTTCCTGGAGTCTAGAGCACTGACCCAATGGCTGAGGTCCCTCGGATTTTTTGCCCCACAAAACGTGAGATTTTCCTGGATCAGGGATCGAATCTGTGTCTCCTACAGTGCCAGGCAGACTCCACTGAGCCATCAGAGAAGTCCTACAGCTATTTTTAAAGTGAAAATTTATATAGCAGACCTTTACAGACTTAACATGCATACTAACATTTTTTATTTTGCCTTTATATTTGGATGGCAGTTTGACTAGATGAAAAATTTCAAGTTCTTTTCAAACTTTTGTAAATATGAAGGCATTTCCTATTCATATTCAGAATTGCTATTAAAATGTGATATTATCTAATTCTTCATTTAATGGGACTTCTCTCCCATCTTCTGAGAAGTTTTAGATCTTTCTTCCTGTTTGACAGTTTTAGATTTAATCTTGTGTTGTGGGTTTTACTAATCTCTCCTTTGACTCTTCTATGAAACTTTTTTAATCTAAAAATACTCATCCCAACTTTCCTCCTTGCACTTCCTCCCTGTCTCTAATTTGGGAAAGCCCATCCTCTTTATTCCTTCAAATACATTCTCCTCTACTTTTTTTCCTTTCCTGAGATTCCTTTCATCTGAAAATTAGTACCCTTATTTTTTTCAGTATCTCTCAATCTTTCTTTACATATTCTATATTCATAACCTTTCCTGCTTTTTTCCTGTGAGATCATCTTACTGTAATCTTCCAATTAACTATTCTTTAACATTCTTCTAACAGATCATTCTATTATTTATCTTATTTTTGTATTCAGTTTTAGCTGTTTAAACTGAATTATTTTCTTTTGAATTTTTTGTTTTGCACTGTTAATATCTTTCTTGAAATTTTTAAGCATGTATACATATGTTTCATAATAATTCCATAGTTTCCATTTGTCTATTTTTGTATTTCTATTACAAATGAAATCTGTAATCAGTATATTATTTTTCTTTTCTGTGGAATGTCTTACTGTTTTGGCCTGTGTCCTCATTTTCTTCTAGGAAAACTCAAGGAAAGCATATGGAAGAATGCCAGACTATAGTCTCTGTGGCCCCACTGGGCTGAGAACACTGAGGCAGAAGATACCTAAGGCAGACAGTTCCAGGCACCAGAAGAAGACTAACTCAGTGTATTTTCTTATATTATAGTAATACAATTCTGCCTCAAGAAACAACAAAAAAACCTCCCAATGTTACCAGAAGGAAAGAAATCATAAAGATCAGAGCAAAACTAAATGAAAAAGAATTAAAACCATGGCAAAGATCAATAAAACTAAAACCTGGTTCTTTGAAAAGATAAACAAACAAAACAAATAAACCAATAACCAGACTCATCAACAAAAAAAGACAGAAGACTCATATCAATAAAACTAGAAATGAAAAAGGAGAAGTTGCAACTGACACCACAGAAATAGAAATCATCCTGAGAGCAACTATGTGACATCATGAGAGCAACTATATGACAATAAAATGAACAACCTGGAAGAAATGGACAAATTCTTAGAACAGTAGAACTTTCCACGACTGACCCATGAAGAAACAGCAGATATGTACAGACCAATCACAAGTACTTAAATTGAAACTACGATTAAAAATTTCCCAACAAATAAGAGCCCAGGGACTGATTACTTCACAAGCAATGTCATGAAAGTGAAAGAGGAGAGTGAAAAAGTTGGCTTAAAACTCAACATTCAAAAAACAAAAATCATGGCATCCAGTCCGACCACTTCAAGGCAAATAGATGGGGAAACAATGGAAACAGTGACAGACTTTATTTTCTTGGATTCCAAAATCACTGTGGATGGTGACTGCAACCATGAAATTAAAAGATGCTTGCTCCTTGGATGAAAGCCACAACCAACCTAGACAGCATATTAAAAAGCAGACACATTACTTTGCAGACAAAGGTACATCTAGTCAAACCTATGGTTTTTCCCGTAGTCATGAACAGATGTGAGAATTGGACTATAAAGAAAGCTGAGTGCAGAAGAATTGATGCTTTTGAACTGTGGTGTTGGAGAAGCCTCCTGAGAGTCCCTTGGAAAGCAAGGAGATCCAACCAGTCTATCCTGAAAGAAATCAGTCCTGAATATTCATTGGAAGGACTGATGCTGAAGCTGAAGCTTCAGTACTTTGGCCATCTGATACAAAGAACTAACTCATTGGAAAAGACGCTAATGCTCGGCAAGATTGAAGGCAGGAGGAAAAGGGACAACAGAGGATGAAATGGTTGGATGGGATCACCAACTCGATGGACATGAGTTTTAGCAAGCTCAGGGAGTTGGTGATGGACAGGGAAGCCTGGTGTGCTACAGTCCACAGGGTCGCAAAGAGTCAGACACAACTGAGCAACTGAACTGAACTGAACACCTATCCTTCTCAAACTCTTCCAAAAAACTGCAGAGGGAAGAACACTCCCAAATTCAAGGCCACCATCACCCTGATACTAAAACCAAACAAGATAGTGTAAGAAAATAAAATTAACGCCAGTATCACTGATGAACAGTCATAAAAATCCTCAAAATATTATTAGCAAGCAAGCAAACAACACATTAAAAGGATCACACACTATAATCTAGTGGGATTGATCCCAGAGATGAAAGCATTCCTCAATAAACACCAATCAATCAGTATGATATACCATACAAACAAACTGAAGGATAAAAACCATATGACAATAATCTCAAAAGATGCAGAAAAAGCATTCAACAAAATTCAATATCCCTTTATGATAAGAACTTTTCAGAAAGTGGGCATAGAGGAAACTTACCTCATCATAGGGGCTTCCCTGGTGGCTCAGTCAAGAGTCTGCCTGCAATGTGAGAGACCTGAGTTTGATCCCTGGGTCAGGAAGATCCCATGGAGAAAGGAATGGCTACTCACTCCAGTCTTCTTGCCTGCAGAATTCCATGGACAGAGGAGCCTGGCAGGCTACAGTCCACGGGGTCACAAAGAGTTTGACATGACTGAGTGAGTAACACACACACCTCAATAAAACAAAGCCCATATATGACAAACCAACAACAGACATTATTCTCAGTGGTGAAAAAAATGAAAGCATTTTCTTTAAGATCAGGAAGAAGACATGGGTGCCCACTCCTGTCACTATTAATTCAATATAGTTTTGGAAGTCCTAGCCACGGCAATCAAGAACAAAAAGAAATAAAAGAAATCCAAATTGGAAAAGAAGTAAAACTGTCAGTGTTTGCAGATGACATGATACTACACACAGAAAATCCAAAATATACCACTAAAAAACTAGCTAATCAATTAATTCAGTAAAGTTTCAGGGTACAAAATTAATACACAGAACAGAAATTCTTGTATTCCTAACCACTAACAACAAAAAAATGGCAACCCACTCCAGTATTCTTGCCTGGAAAATCCCAGGGACAGAGAAGCCTGGTGGGCTGCTGTCTATGGGGTCGCATATAGTTGGACACAACTGACACGACACAGCAGCAGCAGTAACAACAGAAAATGAGAAAGAAAAATTAAGGAAACAACTCCACTTACCACTACAACAAAAACAATAAAATACATAGGAATTAACAACCTGCCTAAGGAGAAAAAGACCTGTATGCAGAAAACTATAAGATATTGATGAAAGAGGACACAAACAGATGGAGATATATCATGTTCTTAGGTTGGGAGAATCAATAATGTGAAAATGACTGTACTGCAGAAAGCAATCCACAGATTCAATGCAATGCCTACCAAATTACCAAGGCCATTTTTCACATAACTAGAATGAAAAATTTTACCATTTGTATGGAAACACAATGTACCTTGAACAGCCAAAGCAATCTTGAGAAAGAAAAACGGAGCTGGAGGAATCAGGCTCCCTATACTACAAAGCTACACTAATGAAGACAGTAGCGTTCTGGCACAAAAAAGAAACATAGATCAATAGACTAGAAAGCCCATAGAGAAACCCACAGACCTACGGTCACTGTGTCTTAAAGACAGCCTCTTCAGTAAGTAGTGATGGGAAAGCTGGACAGCTACATGTAAAAGAGTGAAATTAGAACACTTCCTAACACCATACACAAAAATAAACTCAAAATGGATTAAAGATCTAAATGTAAGGCTAGACAGACAAGTCTCAGAATGGGAGAAAAGATCTGCACACAAAGCAAATGACACAGGATAATTTTCCAAAATATACAAGTAGCTCATGCAGCTCAGTATCACATAAACAACAAATGAAAAAATGGGCGAACTGACATTTATCCACAGAAGACAGACAGCCAACAACATGATGCCACATAAAAAGATGCTCAAACTCACTTATTATTAGAGAACTGCAAATAAAAACTACAACGAGTTACCACTAACACAGGTTAGAATGACCGTCATCAAAAAAGGCCTACAAACAATAAATGTTACAGAGGGTGTGGAGAAAAGGAAGTCCACTTGCACTATTGGTAGATACGTAAACTGATACAACCACTATGCACAACAGTATGGAGCTTCCTTAAAAAACTAAAAATAAAACTACCCATATGATCCAGCAATCTCACTCCTGGGCATATACCCTGGAAAATCATAGCTCAAAAAGACACATGTACCCCAACGTTCATTGAAGCTATTTACAATAGCCAGGACACGGAAGCAATCTAAAAGTCCATCAACAGATAAAGAAGGTGTAGTACATATATACAGTGGAATGTTACTCGGTCATAAAAAGGCATGAAAGTGGGTCATTTGTAGTGATGTGGATAAACCTAAGAGTCTGACACACTGAGTGAAGTAAGTCAGAAAGAGGAAAACAAATATTGTACATTAACACATATATATGGAATCTAGGAAAATGGTACTGCTGAATCTATTCACAGGGCAGGAATAGAGATGTAAACATGGAGAATGGACTTGTGGAAATGGCAGGAAGGAGAGGGTGTGCTGAATTTAGAGAGCAGCACTGACATATGTACACCACCATGCTGAAAACAGATAGCTAGTTGGAAGATGCTGTTTAGCACAGGGAGCTCAGCTTGGTGCTCTGTAATGACCCAGAGGGTTGGGAAGCGGGGTTGGGTGGGACAGTCTCAAGAGGGAGGGGATATATGTATATATATAACTGATTCACATAGGGCTTCCCTGATAGCTCAGTTGGTAAAGAATCCACCTGCAATGAAGGAGATCCCGGTTCAATTCCTGGGTTGGAAAGATCCGCTCGAGAAGGGATAGGCTACTCATTCTAGTACTCTTGGGTTTCTCATTGTGGCTCAGCTGGAAAAGAATCCGCCTGCAATTTGGGAGACCTGGGTTCAACCCCTAGGTTGGGAAGATCCCCTGGAGAAGGGAAAGGCTACCTCTCCAGTATTCTGGCTGGAGAATTCCATGGACTGTATAGCCCATGGGGTCACAAAGAGTCACACATGACTGAGCAACTTTCACTTTCTTTTTCACTTTCATAACTGATTCACACACAGTATAAAACAATTATATTCCAATTTTTTTAAAAAAACTGATGTACGAAAAATTCATAAATGAAAATTAGACACTACTGGGCAAAGAACAGAGAGAGGAGAGCATAGGACAGAAATGGTTACCTAGCCAAAAGCCAAGCAGGGCTGGGCTGAGACATTAAGTAAGACAGAAAAGTCAAGAAATGTTTCATTCAGAGTCATGAAAGGTAAGTGCCTAGTCAAAAATACAGGGAAAGCTTCATGGCTACAACAAACTAATTGAGCCTAGAGATAATACTAATGTGTCTGGAAGTGCAAGTTGGTAAATAACGGCATTACACTGAGTGCAAGAAAGGTAACAGAAAACTAAGAACCAACTTTCGTATGTTCTTAGTATACTTAAATGTGATATAAAATGAGATGACAGGTACAAGAGACCTGGCTTTTTTTCTTCTTGAAAATGACTGTAAATAACAATAAAACAAGTAAAAATTAATCAATACTTCACCATCTAACCAATGACAACGGCTAAATCTTATTAAACTTATTCACACCACGGACCACATTATGCATTCTCTCAATTTTTAAATAATTTATCTTGAATGTACTCAACACTATCTAGTTTGTCCTTATAACAAATATCATTTTAATATGTAATAGCTTGAGAAATCAAGGTTCAGAAAAATAATCAGATTTCACAAAACCAAGTAAATGGCTGAGCCTGTAACTCAAACTCATGTCTTATCTCAATGAAGAGCATGCTAAGACTCTTTAAGGGAGGTAATAGCACAATATGGCCCTCAATCCAAGGAGCTTCCAGTAGTGATGGAGACCAGATTAATACACATAAAACACCATAAAATTATTTTATTTTTTTTCATAAAATTATTTTAGATTGACTACAAGATATAAACAGAGAAGCCCAGTGGAAAAGAAGGTTCTTATCTAGACACACTCATTCATTGAGCAATGTTTCCAGAGACCCTGATATGTGCCAGGCACTGGTATTAGCAAAGGAGATAGATAGATCAGTATATCAACAAAATTCCTGCCTATGGAGATCACAGTCCTAATATGTATGTGCATGAGTGGAAAGGAAATGGCAAGAAACAAATAAGTCAGATGGTGGTTAAGCGCATTTTAGAAAGAAGTGAGATTTTCAGGATTTTAAACTTTCTTTGATTAAATTTATATGCAGTGATTACCCAATAATCAGAGAAAGTTTAAAACGTTGAAACACTAACCAACAGAATGATCTGAGAGTACTGGGAAAAAATTGGTGGTACATTGCTAACTCTCGAATTTGTGTATATTTGAAATTTTTCATGATAAAAGAACAAAATATTCCAAGAATTCCCTGGTGGTCCAGCGGTTAGGACTCTGTGCTTTCATTGCTGAGGGCCCAAGCTCAATCCCTGGTAGGAAAACTAAGATCCCACAAGCTGCTCAGGATGCCCCCACTCTCAAAAAAGACAAAGTATTTTCAGGAAAGAAAGATTCTAGCCCCCGCAAATTATTATAAATAGATATACAGATATTTTCATAAATAAAATAATAATATATTTGTGGACATGTGTGAAGTGTTGCGTTTATTTTCAAAGTTGTACCAGTAAGGGCTTAATGTCATAGCTGATTTATATTAGATATGATTTTGTTAACATAATTGAAAGTCAACACACATATATATAAATGCACAAATATGGGAACAATTTTTATTTAAAAGTAAAAGTGTTCTCCTTCCCAGACAGTGTATTTCTTGAGAACACTGAAAAATAACTTTACATCTTTCTATTGCAAGTACATAACATGTGCTAGCATCTAACATAATCTTAATGTCTAATAGTCATATCAAAAAGTTTAATATAATTTATGTATTTTAATGCTGCTAAAAGGAAGACTCTCTACTCAATCTGATGCACTGGTTTTGGTTATATTTAAGAAATTTAAATAGGCAATTATGTAGAAACCATTATATTTTAATTCTATTTCACAAGATTTAGGATTCTTAGCATATTCTATCTATGCTATGCTAAATTGCTTCAGTCGTGTTCAACTCTGTGCGACCCCATGGACAGCAGCCCACCAGGCTCCTCTGTCCATGGAATTCTCCAGGCAAGAGTACTGGAGTGGGTTGCCATTTCCTTCTTCATTAATATAATAATATGCTGTCTAGGTTCCTTCCAAGGAAAGTTATGACCATCTAGTCCATCAAAAGATTTCCTTCCATCTATTTTATCTATAGATGATGAAAACTACTAACCTTAAAAGGTAAGATATTAATTTCTTTTAAATGAGACAGATTATTTAAATGTACGGCATAACATGAATATTCCCTTCCTTGCATATGAGGAAGGTAAAATACTGCTACTAGAAATTTCTCCAAAAGAAAAAATTTGAGTAAAAATGCTACTACCATCATGACTGCCCTGCAAAATTTTCCCACCTATTTAAATAGTTACGATCCACAGGGAATTATGAGGCAGAAACCTAAAAGCAATAACCACACAGTTATCCTGCTACAAAAATAAAGAAATGGCTTTTAACAATCTCTTCATATGAACACTTGCTATTTTGTCTTAAGATTTTTTCAGTGCCTGCAAATGAAACACAAGGCTCACTTCACCTTGATCTCATTTCTGTTAAATTCTGGATATTTAAACACTTAAAACTTTTTTCAACAAAATTTACTTCTAAGTATAAACATATTTCCTTAAGTCAAATGCCAAAATGAAATCACTATGTTGTTTCTCAAGACAACTAAAGAAATAAAATGTACTAAAATCCAAGATTATTCTGAGTGCTGCTAAAAAGCAAAGAAGGAACTTGAATGATACGTGGCACCCTTAAATAACCTTCAAGGACTGTA
>SJYA01003290.1:275512-518491 GCA_006410615.1 Neotragus moschatus | reverse complement strand
TTTTTTTAAATTGAAACTTAATTCTTTTTAGATTTAGAAAAATACATCAATAATCAAATTCTATCAATTCTATGTTTTGAATTAAAATATTAATGAACACAAGTTAATATAATCTATAATTACATGTCCTATGAGTACATTCAGGCAATTTTGTTTTAAACTGTGATTTCTTTGTTTTTTAATTTGTTTCCTAGCCAGGAAGTTCTGGTCCTTCACAGAAAGAACTGACCTAGAAAAATGGAGACACTACCTCACAGAGGATAAAGTCAGACAGAGCAGTCTGACAAAATGTCTCTGAATATTGCTATCAGAAACTGTAGTTCTAAGTAGCTTCGACCTTGATAATAAAATCTGTAACACAACCAACCTGGATACAGAATCCAAAACTGGTGTTGATCTAGGAGTGAGAACAATGCAAGAAAAATCTTAGTACTGTATGAAACATCTTTGTAGTATATAAAAAACTTTGTTTTTCAATATAGTGCGAAAGTAGAGAAAAATATGATCAGATGCAGTATTCCATAAAATTCAGTATCTATTCATAATAAAAAGAATCAGACAAAATATGAAAACTTCCTTAACCAGCAGAGACAAATATAATATGGATAAATTTTAAGTCTAAAATCACATCTATTTACCACTTCAGCGACAGTCCAATGAATGAAGACAAAAAATATTTTTCTAAATTTAAAAATCACTGAAACATATTTAAAAATACATAAATACATGCAGAAAACAGCACATAATGAAATGTCAATAAAGATGTTAGTACTTCCTAAATTGATGTAATTGCAATAAAAAATATCCAGTCATTATTGTGCAATCTGACCAGTTAATTTGCTACTAACTGTGGTATTTGACTTCTACAATGTCCTCTTGATTCACTTTAATTTTTAATTTTCTTGAATATGTCTTTATTTTACAGTTTGAGTCTTCATTATACCATTATGTGGATATTCTAGTCATCTGTTTCTGCTGTACATTAGTTTTATTTGCTTTTTCGTCCCTGTATCCTTTTAGGCTGGACAGAGATCTTCTAACTGGTTTTGTCAGATACTATATAAAGATAATTTGAAGCTTCTGGTAATATTATCTTCCCAGGGATAGAATAACTTTCCTTTTTAACAAGCAGCTTAAAGCAAAGGATACTAGTAAAGCTCAGATCATTGTAAACCAGTGATGGAGATGACTAAACACTGGGCTTTAATTCCTATAAAGCCTGGTCTAATTCAGTGTACTACTTGGTACTTCTTAAAAGGGGGTGACTTTGTTCACCAGAGAACATTTGGCAATATATGGAAACATTTTCCATCATCACAATGAAAATACAAGAAGGGGTTGGTACAAGTGTCTACTGAATAGAGAAAGGGATGTAGCTAAACATCTTTCAACGTACAAGACAGTTTCCCACAACAAAGAATTATCTCATCCACAGTGTCAACAGTGCTAAAATTGAGAAACATTGATTTAGAGTATAGTTTCTTCAGGTTTTAACATAAAATCTAAGAGATTTAAGCAAAAAGTTTTCTTCTTAGAGGTCATGAACTCAAACTTTTATCTTCCTAGTCCAGTAAGTGTGACAAGATTAATTACTTAGCTTCTCAGCCTCTTGGTAGTCTTTTCTAGAATCTGCACACCATAGGGGATAAAGAAAACCCAAATGTCAGTCTCAATATACTAGCTTTCTTTCCCCCCTAGAGCGTTAATCCTGTAATTTTTCACAGCTTTGGACTCTATATGATGTCCTAAAGATTATTTAATTCTTATTCAGCTTTTCCAGTGGCTCTCAATAGTAGAGCTGATTCAAATTACCTTCTCTACCTGACAAGATTCTAAATATATATGGGAGAACAAAAGGACAAGAAGCAGCACTATATTCCTGAAGAACAATAACATGGTTGGCTTGGCTTGCCCCACCAGATTTCAAGCCATTCTAACAAACACACAAGAAAAAAACATTTTTAATTAAAAAAAAAAGGAAACCAAAAATCCGAAGAAGACAACAACAACAACAAATCCTCAAATAAATAAAGAAATACTAATTATACTATGTGCTACTAGAACAGGAATATGGAGCGGGAGAGGACAGAAAAGATAAATCCTCCAAATAAGCTAAACATACATGGAAACAAATGTCAAAAACAGGCATTAAAGACTGACAGAAAAAGGACCGAGTCTTTCCTGAGGCAACCGATTACACAAATAAAATAAGAAAGTAAACATTTAACAATGACCTCACAGCATATACAGTCAATTTTAGGTGGAACAAAGAGAAAAAAAACAAAAACGAGTGTATGGCAGCTAAAAACAAAATGAATGAAAAAACTACCAAACATAATCAAACTGTAAAATGGACAACAAGTCATGGTCAGATATTTAACTGAAGAGGAAATACAGATGGCAAATAAGCACAGGAAATCAACATCATTAGCCATTAGAGAATTACAGACTAAAACTACAGCAAGGTATTATTTCACAAATAACTGAATGACTAATATAAAATAATAGTGATGACACCAAATGCTGGCAAGGACATAAAGAAACTGGATCATTCATGTATTACTGATGAAAATAAAATGGTGTATGCTCACTATGGAAAAGAAAATGGCAATTTTTTATAAACTANCATTAGCCATTAGAGAATTACAGACTAAAACTACAGCAAGGTATTATTTCACAAATAACTGAATGACTAATATAAAATAATAGTGATGACACCAAATGCTGGCAAGGACATAAAGAAACTGGATCATTCATGTATTACTGATGAAAATAAAATGGTGTATGCTCACTATGGAAAAGAAAATGGCAATTTTTTATAAACTAAACATGTACTTGCCACATGACCTAGTAAAATAAACTTTCAGGTGGCATTTATCCCAGAAAAAAAAAAAAACTAATGTCAAAACAGAAAACTGTTGATTAATGTTCATAGCACCTTTATTCCTAATAGCAAAAAACTGGAAATAATACTAATGTCCTTCAACAGGTAAAGATGAAACAAACTGGTACATCTATACCTTGGAAATGTTACTCAGCAATAAAAAGAAACTTACCAATACACACAAAAAATAAGGAAATTGTGCTTAGTGAAAAATTTCATCCCTTTTCAGACGGAGACAGTATGATTCCACTGAGATAATATTTTTGAACTAACAAAATTATAGAGATAGAAAAAGATCAGTGGTTTTCAGGGACTGGTATCTCCTGAGGGATCCATGTGATGGAACTATTCCGTATCTTGACTGTGGTGGTGGTCACAAAAATCTAAAAACTGATCGAACTGTATACAACACATACATACACAAAGTACATTTAAAAAAACTGGTGAAATCTGAATATACAACTGCATTTTCTCACTGTTCGTCAATAATTCAGCACTATTCAGCAATAATACTGAATTATACTATTGCTGAATAAGATGTCATACTATTAGGAGAAACTAGGTTTCTTTCTGTGTTTCCCTGGGTAAGTCTCTTTCCCTCTCTGAGCCTGAGGTCCTGTCTGTAGGTGGATTCTAATTCCACTAGTTTCTTCTAGGCTAGAAAGTATAAAGAAACTCATCCTTAGACTGCAGATATACTACAGGGACACCCCTGAAAAGAAAGGCAGAAATGCAACAAATTCAGGACACTCAGTTTCTGTGTCCAAATGAATGCCAGACAGCTCAGAGGAAGAGGAGCAATTATGTGGCCCCAAAAACCATTTATTCACGAGCAGGGTGACAATATACAGCCTTGAAGTACTCCTTTCCAAATTCTGAACCAGTCAGTTGTTTCATGTCTGGTTCTAATTGTTGCTTCTTGACCTGCATACAGGTCTCTCAAGAGGCAGGCAAAGTAGTCTGATATCCTCATCTAGATCTGGAAGAATTTTACAGTTTGTTGTGACCCAAACAGTTAAAGGTTTTGGCATAGTCAATGAAGCAGAGTAGATGTTTTTCTTAAATTCCCTTCTTTTTTCTACGATCCAATGGATGCTGGTAATTTGATCTCTGGTTCATCTGCCTTTTCTAAATCCAGCTTATACATCTGGAAGTTTTTGGTTCATGCACTGCTGAAGCCTAGGTTGAAGGATTTTGAGCACTACCTTGCTAGCATGTGAAATGAATGCAACTGTGTGGTGGTTTGAACATTCTTTGGCATTGCCATTCTTTGGGATTAGAATGAAAACTGACCTTTTCCAGTCCTATGACCATCGCTGAATTTTCCAAATTTGCTGACATACTGAGTGCAGCACACAAACAGCATTATCTTTCAGGATTTGAAATTGCTCACCTGGAATTTCAACACCTCCACTAGCTTTGTTTGTAGTAATGCTTCCTATGGCCCACTTAACTTCACACTCCAGGATGTCTGGCTCTAGGTGAATGATCACACCTTCATGGTTATTTGGGTCATTAAGACCTTTTCTGTACAATTCTTCTGTGTATTCTTGCTACCTCTTCTTAATCTCTTCTGCTTGTTAGCTCCTTGCCATTTCTGTCCTTTACTGAGCCCACCTTTGCAGGAAATGTTCCCTTGGTGTCTCCAATTTTCTAGTAGAAATCTCTAGTCTTCCCCATTCTATTGTTTTCCTCTATTTCTTTGCTTTTTTCACTTAAGAAGGCTTGTCTCACATTTCTATTCTCTGGAATTCTGCATTCAGTTGTGTATAACTTTCCTTTTCTCCCTTGCCTTTCACTTCTCTTCTCTAGCTATTTGTACAGTCTTCTCAGACAACCATTTTGCCTTTCTGCATTTCTTTTTCTTTGGGATAGTTATCATAAGTTTGTTTTCTAAGTCTGTGAGTCTGTTTCTCCTTTTTAAGTCAATTCATTTGTATCATTTTTTTAGATTTCAATTATAACTGATATCATACAATATTGTCTTTCTCTGTCTGACTTACGGCACTTAGTATGATAATCTCTAGGTCCAACCATGTTGCTGAATATAGCATTATTTTAAAATTTAACTGTTGTTTTATATTGAAGTACAGTTTATTTGCATATTTTTATTTTTTATGGCTGAATAATATTCCATTATGTGTGTGTACACACACACACACACACACACACACACACACACACCACATCTTCTTTACCCATTCCTCTGTCAATGGACATTTTGGTTGCTTCCATTTTTGGCTGCTTTAAATACTGCTGCAATGAACATTGACATGCATGTATCTTTTCAAATTATGGTTTTCTCTGGATATATCCAGAGAAAATGCTCAAGAGTAGGACTGCTGGATCATATGGTAGCTCTATTTTTACTTTTTTATGGAATGTCCACACATTCTCCATAGTAGCTGTATCAATTTATATTTCCACCAGCAGTACAGGCTGGGTCAGGAAGATTGCCTGGAGTAGGAAATGGCAACTCACCCGAGTATTCTTGCCTGGAAAATTCCACGGGCAGAGGAGCCTGGCAGGTTATAATCCATGGGGTTGCAAACAGTCAGACATGACGGAGCACTCATGTACACAGGAGGGCTACTTTTTCTCCATGCCCTCTGCAGCATGTACTGTTTGAAGACTTTTTCATGATGGCCATTCTGACTAGGCAGGATGTAGTTAATATGGAGAGTAAAAGGTAATTAGACAGAAATGAGTTAGGCCTGTGAGGTGATAATGGAACAAAAAGGGAAATGCAGTAAGCTAGTGTATGTAAGATTATTGAACAGAACAAAGAGTTCATACTATTGCTTCAAATCAAGACATTTACTGTTAATGAAATAGAACTAGAAGTCAAAAATAAAGCAACACATATATCAAAGTGATTTTCAATAGAGATGCCAAAGCAGTTCAATGGAAAAATAAGTCTTTTCAACAAATGGTGGTGGTACAATCGGATATTCATTTCCCAAGAACAAAAGAATTTCTACCTTTCCTTTGTACCATGAACAAAAACCACCTTCTATTGAAGACCTAAATATAAAATTAAAAAGCATAAATCTTTTAAAAGAAAATCTCTATGACCTAGATCTGGGCAGAAGTGCCTTAGTTTATTCAGTATGATATAACAGACATACCATAACTTGGGAGCTTAAAAAAAAAAATTATTTCTCAGAGTTTAGGAGGTTGGGGAATTCACGATCAAGGTTTGAGTAGATCAGTGTCTGGTGAGGGGCTGCTTTCCGGCTCATGGATGGTGTCTTTTCCCTATGTCCTTAAGCAGTAAAAGAGAAAAGGAGCTTGCTAAGGCTGCTTTTATAAGGCCACTAATCCCATTCACGAGGGCAGAGTTTAGCCTCATCACCTATCATCACTCTGCAGGTACTACAAACTATGAACTTGGGGAGATGCTAGCGTTCAGTCCACAGCACTGAGAAACGGTCACAAACAAAAGGGAACTAGAGAAACGTGACAACCAAATGCAATGTGGTAGCGTGAACTGATCCTAAAACACAGAGGGGACACTGATGTCAACACTGATGAACTCTAAATAAGGTCTCAATTTAACGGTAATGTCATTTCTTGGTTTTGACAATTATATCATGGTCATGCAAATTTTTAACAATGAGGAAACTGGGTGACAAGTATAAGGTAAAACTACTTTGTACTAACACACAGCTTTTTTCACTCTAAATTGTTAAAACATGAGTTTTTAATATTTTAAAATATATTTTTTTAAATGGGCAAAGAGTTGATAAAAAAAAAATACATACACTGTGCCAGACTCACAGGACAATAACGATGGTGTCTAATTTGCATACAATAGTGAAAGGGGAGACAGGCGGGGTGGAGGTGGGGGGGTTAATGCATGATGGTTCTCCAGTAACTAACTTCTACACCTTTCTCACCTCCTTCCTAACAATTTGGGACTCATCAACTTCTCAGCCTTTCCTTGACCACGTACATAAAGGATGATTTTAAATGAAAAAGGCAGAGAAAATATAAAGGAAGAGAAGAGAATATATGAAGACTGGAGCCTGAAAGATGTGAAGACTGTACTAGGCATCAGGTTGGGATTATTTTTAAAAGACAAAATTTTTATAAGTAGGGTCTAGGCACAGAAAGCAAATCTACAAGTATAAAAGGTGGGAAAAAAAGGTTTTGTTTTAGAAAAAAGCTTGCTGTGCATTGCACATACAACCTAGTTATGGTTATTTTTTGAAGAAGCTACAGAAAAAATAATTTCCATACCCATAGATAACTGCAATATTAAAGACATTAATACTGAGTGCCACTGAGGTACTAAGTAAGGAGACCTGACTTAACCTGGATAGGCGATAACTTTGAGTCTTTAAAAAATGGGCTATTTTAAATTCGTTCAATTCTCTGATGATCTTATAAACTTAAGAGACTATAATCAGTCACCTTCATTTTGAAGCATTGTGACTTTCTGTGTACTTGATTCAGATGGCCTAAGAACCAGTTTGTTTCTTCAGGCTAGTCACTTGCGAAATGGTAATGTGTCTATGTAGCAGCAATGCTTACAAAATCACAAATTTTGAAATGTAAACAACAAAGTGTACTTCTCATCACAAATAGCAGAAAAGTAACTTGAGGATAAAATAATTATAAGATTACACAGATATCTCAGAATCCAAAAAGGAACAAAAGATGTAGGTCTTACAGACTATATCTATATCTAGGAAGTTGTTAAGAACCATAATGGTTCTCTTCATCTCTCACGATTGCTTCTTTTTTGAAGTTTGAAGCTTCATACTAGANTAGCATTATTTTAAAATTTAACTGTTGTTTTATATTGAAGTACAGTTTATTTGCATATTTTTATTTTTTATGGCTGAATAATATTCCATTATGTGTGTGTACACACACACACACACACACACACACACACACACCACATCTTCTTTACCCATTCCTCTGTCAATGGACATTTTGGTTGCTTCCATTTTTGGCTGCTTTAAATACTGCTGCAATGAACATTGACATGCATGTATCTTTTCAAATTATGGTTTTCTCTGGATATATCCAGAGAAAATGCTCAAGAGTAGGACTGCTGGATCATATGGTAGCTCTATTTTTACTTTTTTATGGAATGTCCACACATTCTCCATAGTAGCTGTATCAATTTATATTTCCACCAGCAGTACAGGCTGGGTCAGGAAGATTGCCTGGAGTAGGAAATGGCAACTCACCCGAGTATTCTTGCCTGGAAAATTCCACGGGCAGAGGAGCCTGGCAGGTTATAATCCATGGGGTTGCAAACAGTCAGACATGACGGAGCACTCATGTACACAGGAGGGCTACTTTTTCTCCATGCCCTCTGCAGCATGTACTGTTTGAAGACTTTTTCATGATGGCCATTCTGACTAGGCAGGATGTAGTTAATATGGAGAGTAAAAGGTAATTAGACAGAAATGAGTTAGGCCTGTGAGGTGATAATGGAACAAAAAGGGAAATGCAGTAAGCTAGTGTATGTAAGATTATTGAACAGAACAAAGAGTTCATACTATTGCTTCAAATCAAGACATTTACTGTTAATGAAATAGAACTAGAAGTCAAAAATAAAGCAACACATATATCAAAGTGATTTTCAATAGAGATGCCAAAGCAGTTCAATGGAAAAATAAGTCTTTTCAACAAATGGTGGTGGTACAATCGGATATTCATTTCCCAAGAACAAAAGAATTTCTACCTTTCCTTTGTACCATGAACAAAAACCACCTTCTATTGAAGACCTAAATATAAAATTAAAAAGCATAAATCTTTTAAAAGAAAATCTCTCTGACCTAGATCTGGGTAGAAGTGCCTTAGTTTATTCAGTATGATATAACAGACATACCATAACTTGGGAGCTTAAAAAAAAAAATTATTTCTCAGAGTTTAGGAGGTTGGGGAATTCACGATCAAGGTTTGAGTAGATCAGTGTCTGGTGAGGGGCTGCTTTCCGGCTCATGGATGGTGTCTTTTCCCTATGTCCTTAAGCAGTAAAAGAGAAAAGGAGCTTGCTAAGGCTGCTTTTATAAGGCCACTAATCCCATTCACGAGGGCAGAGTTTAGCCTCATCACCTATCATCACTCTGCAGGTACTACAAACTATGAACTTGGGGAGATGCTAGCGTTCAGTCCACAGCACTGAGAAACGGTCACAAACAAAAGGGAACTAGAGAAACGTGACAACCAAATGCAATGTGGTAGCGTGAACTGATCCTAAAACACAGAGGGGACACTGATGTCAACACTGATGAACTCTAAATAAGGTCTCAATTTAACGGTAATGTCATTTCTTGGTTTTGACAATTATATCATGGTCATGCAAATTTTTAACAATGAGGAAACTGGGTGACAAGTATAAGGTAAAACTACTTTGTACTAACACACAGCTTTTTTCACTCTAAATTGTTAAAACATGAGTTTTTAATATTTTAAAATATATTTTTTTAAATGGGCAAAGAGTTGATAAAAAAAAATACATACACTGTGCCAGACTCACAGGACAATAACGATGGTGTCTAATTTGCATACAATAGTGAAAGGGGAGACAGGCGGGGTGGAGGTGGGGGGGTTAATGCACGATGGTTCTCCAGTAACTAACTTCTACACCTTTCTCACCTCCTTCCTAACAATTTGGGACTCATCAACTTCTCAGCCTTTCCTTGACCACGTACATAAAGGATGATTTTAAATGAAAAAGGCAGAGAAAATATAAAGGAAGAGAAGAGAATATATGAAGACTGGAGCCTGAAAGATGTGAAGACTGTACTAGGCATCAGGTTGGGATTATTTTTAAAAGACAAAATTTTTATAAGTAGGGTCTAGGCACAGAAAGCAAATCTACAAGTATAAAAGGTGGGAAAAAAAGGTTTTGTTTTAGAAAAAAGCTTGCTGTGCATTGCACATACAACCTAGTTATGGTTATTTTTTGAAGAAGCTACAGAAAAAATAATTTCCATACCCATAGATAACTGCAATATTAAAGACATTAATACTGAGTGCCACTGAGGTACTAAGTAAGGAGACCTGACTTAACCTGGATAGGCGATAACTTTGAGTCTTTAAAAAATGGGCTATTTTAAATTCGTTCAATTCTCTGATGATCTTATAAACTTAAGAGACTATAATCAGTCACCTTCATTTTGAAGCATTGTGACTTTCTGTGTACTTGATTCAGATGGCCTAAGAACCAGTTTGTTTCTTCAGGCTAGTCACTTGCGAAATGGTAATGTGTCTATGTAGCAGCAATGCTTACAAAATCACAAATTTTGAAATGTAAACAACAAAGTGTACTTCTCATCACAAATAGCAGAAAAGTAACTTGAGGATAAAATAATTATAAGATTACACAGATATCTCAGAATCCAAAAAGGAACAAAAGATGTAGGTCTTACAGACTATATCTATATCTAGGAAGTTGTTAAGAACCATAATGGTTCTCTTCATCTCTCACGATTGCTTCTTTTTTGAAGTTTGAAGCTTCATACTAGAGAAAAACTAAAAGTTGTATGTGTACCTATTCAAAGAGGACCACTCACATTACTCTAAGTTTAACACTATACAGGCTAGGTGTCCATCCTTGATCTGATCATCAGACTAGGAGAAAGAAGGATGCTGCAATACAAAAGAAAGCCATTCAGGTTTTCTGATACTGAAGGGAAAAAGGCAGTTTTCAGAAAAACTGTTATCTTCAACAAAGAAGGTAATTTTCAGCACAGTTAAAAAATAATATAAATGTATGTGACATTTTGGGGCCTCCCATATATCTTACAGGCAGATTATCAAATGTAATTAGTGTTTTCATATCTTAAATCTTTAAAAGAAAAACACTACATTTTTTGTATTACATGGGGTATCAACTAAATAGTTCAAGAACACAATACTTTCTGAGCCCCCAGATAATTTTCTATGACTTTATATTTAATATCACCACCATGTCTGAAATCAATTTTTGCAGTGGTCTGATAAGTGACCTAGAACAGGAATGGTGTGATACAGCTGCTGCTGCTAAGTCACTTCAGCTGTATCTGACTCTTTGTGACCCCATGGACTGTAGCCCACTAGGCTTCTCTGTTCACGGGGATTCTTCAGGCAGGAATACTGGAGCGAGCTGCCATGCCCTCCTCTGGGGAACTTCCCAACCCAGGGATCAGACCCAGGTCTCCCACACTGCAGGCGGATGCTTTACCAGCTGAGACACCATGGAAACCCATATTTCCTCCTATTTTGCTACTATTTTAAATTATCTTAGAAAATAAGTGTCACAGTACCCCTTCTCCTTCACATCATAATTTAGTTCTATTAAAATATTATTTTAAAAATTAGTTCAAAATTCATTGGCTAAAGAGAACTTCAGTTTTGGGGAAAAGAAAGTTTAAAAAGGTCTAGATGTAGGTGCTCCTACACGACATGGCATTCCAACTGCATTTTCATACCAAAAGTACAGTTGGCCCCTGAAGGGTGACATTTCAATAAACTTTTATGACTCCACAGTATGGAAAAAGGTAAAAAATGAAAAACAAATTTTTATACAATGTGTGTATATGTATATACATATACATAATCTAATCTCTGATTCAAGAGGTTTCCCCCCCCCCCATATAAGAATATTCAATCAAAAACAAAGGAAACGAGTTTCCTTAAGTTACAAAAAGGCATAGAGGTCAATGAGTAAACAAATGATTGAAAAAAAAATTTAACAGACCATATATTCCAATAGTTCTCAAAATACATAAAACAAAGGAAATTCCACCCCTTAGCCCCTCCTTTCCTATATCTGTATATCCATTCTTCAAACAAACAGACCCATTTGAAATATACCATATCATGAGGATAACCAGAATTACTGATTTCTTATGCACCCTTGTGGAGTTCCTCTAAGAGTATGTAAGTAGACACAAACACGTGTATTGATTTCTCTTCTGTATCCTATACTTACTTTGAAAAAACTAATATAAAGCTATATGTAGAACAGTACAACTTGCTTTCACTTAATGAGATAATATGAAATTATTTTTAATTATCATTACATTTAAACTAGTAATGATAAAGACAAATATAAGGCTAAATAAAAGGCCTCATTTAAATGTTATACACATACTCACAGATTTAGGTTTCAAGGCTGTCAGCAGTACTGATGTAAAACCATATTAAAAAAATGTTAATGATTTATATGACTGTAAATGAGAAATGAGATTTCATGGGAGTTAGCAGAGGTTGCTTACCTATCTTCAGTAAAACATTAACCTCAGTGAGATCTCAAATGGCCTCTGTAAAAAGTATGGCAACTCCAAGGCTTAAGTTTAAACCTGACCACAACTAATACGTGAATAAACAAGTTACCTAATTCAAGTCAAGAACCTCCATTTTCAGCCCAGTAGCTATTTAGGTGAAGTAGCCAAAAACATACAACTGAATAAAGAAAATATATTCCATAAATGGACAATACTATCACAATTTCTCACTTCCTCCTGGTATAAAGCAGCATGAAAGCTGCAGGAACACTGAAAACCCAGAAACTGTGCCATGCAGTATTTTTCTGCTTCCAAATTCAAAGAGGGGATAGAAACAGAAAATATTTTATTCTCTAGGCTAAAATGTGGCCTGGATTCTTGTTACCTTTAAAATGTATATTTTTCCGTGCAGAAAAAAAGTCTTTCATAAGAAAACTATATGTTAATACAAGCCCAAAGCATTTATCATGAAATCACCATAGTAAAAACAAATATTTAAAAGTCTATAAAAAAGAAAATTAAGACATAATACTAAGTACTATCCATTTTTAAAGCAAAGCAACCCCAAAGATTGCTAACCAATGATAATGTTAAGAAAATATTCAAGTGTCATCAAAGTACCAAAAACAGTGTTGGTATTTCCACCAAGAGACAAACTAAAGCAGGTGTCAATGGGTTAGCAATGAGAATTTATGTCATCACCCCACACCATGAAGACTATGGAGATGTATTAGTTATTTAAACTAAGACTAGTCCAGAGTTAACAACATGACTAATAAGATGCTCTATATAATCCATAACATAATTCGTTTCTACAAATAGTTTACTAGGTAAAATATAAGGACCCTGAGTGTAGACAGGCTATGCTTTAGTCCCATGTCTGTCAATCACAAGCTGCAGGTCCACAGATAAGCTGCTTACATCTATAGCTTCAGTTATCTCATCTGCAAAATGTAGACAATAAAAAGCTCTAACGATTTAATTAGATGATACTTTTAAAAGTACCTGGTATGAAGTAAAAGGACCTCCTTGGTGGTTCAGATGGTAAAGAATCTGCCTGCAATGCAGGAGACCTGGGTTGGATCCCTGGGTCAGGAAGATCCCCTGGAGAAGGGACTGGCAACCCATCCCAGTATTCCTGCCTGGAGAATTCCATTCACAGAGGAGCCTGGCAGGTTACAGTCCATGGGGTCGCAGAGAGGCAAACACTACTGAGTAACACACACACACACGAAGTAAAAAGTTATCAATAATGCTGTGTCGTCACATACTATATGTCACTGATGTTCAAGATATTATCCTCTAGTATCTTGGGGATAGAGATACCTCTAAGGGAATCTCTTGGGGAAAGAGAAATTAAAAATACAAACAAAACATCTTTAACTATCATCCTCAAAATGCTGATAGAAAAATATGGAAAGCAAGCATATACAGAAATAATTAGACTGCAAGGACTTACAGAAATGTTGAACATTCTTATAAAAGACTTCTACGTATTTACAAAGAGGATTCTCTAATTACAATCAATGGAATTCTTGAAAGGAGGGACGAATATGAATCACTCTGGATTTGTAGGGATTTAATGACCAGAAATAGGTAAAATGTGCTTACAGGTGAGGAAAGCATGAACAAAAGAACAGAGATGTTGAACTGTATATATAGTATTTTTCAGAAGTGCTTAGCATAAACAGGTATAGATAGAATATAGTATTGTGGGAGGTAGGAGGGAAAGGTAATAAATCTAGTAACACCCTAAACTCACTAGAATAATAACAGATTTCAAGCAATAAGAACTGATGGCAAGCAAAGAGTTTCTAAAAAAAACATACTATTTAAAGCTTCAGGGTTTTAAAAATCCTTAACATTATAAGCAATCTAGCTTGTAACTAAAAAGGAATGTATTTATTACTTCAATATCATAAGCATCTGGTAAGGTCATAAAAATCTGTACCTATAAAATTATGCAAAAGGAATAAAAATATTTTAAACTATTTATCTGAAAAGAATTCCCCACTTGTTTGAAAGTTATTTCACAAATGCACACTTCAATCTTTCCTGTTATTTTTAAAAGTACATACTAAGTTCTTTCTTATGTTTCTTTTTCATGTATTTTAAAACCTTACTATTAACTTGAAAATCGTTCTACCATGTTACTTGTGATTAATATGTCAACAATTATTTAAAACAACTGTTTTTCATTTTCAATGTCATACTAAGTTCAGTATAGTAGCAACACCAACATATGACATGAATTGAGATCTATAAAACTCACAATCAATTATGATCTGCATATGAATAATTTGAAAGTATGTAGGAAATCAGTAAAAAAAAAACTAATTTTAGGTTAGCATTTCCTAAAAAAATATTAATTTCACCTGCTTCCAAATCTTCATATTAAAAAAAGGACATGCATATAGACTTACTCTGAGGGCACTAGCTGAATGGGTGCAACTTGAGCTGAAGTTTACAGAGATTCTTGAGAAGTAATAACGCAAAAGCCACAGTCTGCTCAAAGATAGAAGGCTAGCAAGAGACTTAGCGGCACAAACCTGGAACCACAAAGTGGGCCAGCAAACCAAACCTTGCCATAAGACAAAACTACCCTACTCTCTCTACCTTCCTGGGTCTACGAAGAAAGCTGGGTTGGTAGTGAGCAAATATAACTTAAAAAGAATTTCTCTGAAGTTGTAATCATGAATCAGCCCTCACATGGACTCATTCACATTAACTTAATAATACAAAAAAATGTTTAAGCTTAAATTTAGAGTGATGTAAGACCACTGGATCAATTCAGTTGCTCAGTCATGTCCAACTCTGCAACCCCATGGACTGCAACACTCCAGGTTTCCCTGTCTATCTCGAACTCCGGGCGCTTACTCAAATTCATGTCCATCAAGTCAGTGATACCATCAACCATCTCATCCTCTGTTGTTCCCTTCTCCTCCTGCCGTCAATCTTTCCCAGTATCAGGGTCTTTGCAAATGAGTCAGTTCTTCCCATCAGGTGGTCAAAGGACTGCAGTCTCAGCTTCAGCATCAGTCCTTCCAATATTCAGGACTGCATTTCCTTTACGATGGACTGATTGGATCTCCTTGCAGTTCAAGGGACTCTCTCAACAGTTTTCTCCAACACCACAGTTCAAAAGCATCAATTCTTCGGAGCTCAGCTTTCTTTACAGTCCAACTCTAAAATCCAAACATGACCACTGGAAAAACGAAAGTTTTGACTAGACGGACTATTGTCGGCAAAGCAATGTGTCTCCTTTTAAATATGCTGTTTAGGTTGTTCATAACTTTTCTTTCAAGGAGAAAGCATCTTTTAATTTCATGGCTGAAGTCATCATCTGCAGTGATTCTGGAGCCCTCAAAAATAAAAGTCTGGCACTGCTTCTACTCTTTCCCCATCTATTTGTTATGAAGTGATGGGACCAGATGCCATGATCATAGTTTTCTGAATGCTGAGTTTCAAGCCAACTTTTTCACTCTCCTTTTTCACTTTCATCAAGAGGCTTTAGTTCTGCGCTTTCCGTCTTAACTGTGGTATCATCTGCATATCTGAGGTTATTCATATTTCTCACAATAATCTTGATTCCAGCTTGTGTTTCATCCAGTCTTTCTCATGATGTACTCTGCACATATGTTAAATAAGCAGGGTGACAATATACAGCCTTGACGTACTCCTTTCCAATTTAGTCTGTTGTTCCATGTCAAGTTCTAACTGTTGTTTCTTGACCTGCATACAGATTTCTCAGGAGGCAGGTCAGGTATTCCCATCTCTTGAAGAATTTTCCACAGTTTGTTGTGATCCACGCAGTCAAAGGCTTTGGCATAGTCAATAAAACAGAAGTACATGTTTTTCTGGATCTCTTGCTTCTTCGATGATCCAAAGGATGTTGGCAGTTTGATCTCTGGTTCCTCAGCCTTTTCGAAAACCAGCTTGAACATCTGGAATTTCAAGGTTCACATATTGCTGATGTCTGGCTTGGATAATTTTGAGCATTACTTTACCAGGGTGTGAGTTGAGTGCAATTGTGCCGTGGTTCGAGCATTCTTTGGCATTGCCTTTTTTGGGGATTGCAATGAAAGCTGACCTTTCCAGTCTTGTGGCCACTGTTGAGTTTTCCAAATATGCTGGCATATTGACTGAAGCACTTTCACAGCATCATCTTTCAGGATTTGAAATAGCTCAGACAGAATTCCATCACCTCCACTAGCTTTGTTTGTAGGGATGCTTCCTAAGGCCTATTTGACTTCACATTCCAGGATGTCTGGCTCTAGGTGAGTGATCACACCATTGTGATTATCTGGGTCATGAAGATCTTTTTGTATAGTTCCTCTGTGTATTCTTGCCACATCTTAATATCTTCTGCTTCTGTTACATCCATACCGTCTCTGTCCTTTATTGTGCCCATCTTTGCATGAAATGTTCCCTTGGTATCACTAACTTTCTTGAATAGAAAGTTTTCCATTCTATTGTTTTCCTCTAATTCTTTGCACTGATCATTGAGGAAGCTTGTCTTATCTCTCCCTGCTATTCTCTGGAACTCTGCATTCAAATGGGTATATCTTTCCTTTTCTCCTTTGCCTTTCAATTCTTTTCAAAGCTATTTGTAAGGCCTCCTCAGACAACCATTTTGCCTTTTTGCATTTCTTTTTCTTGGGGATGGTCTTACTCACTGCCTCCTGTACAATGTCATGAACCTCCATCCATCATTCTTCAGGTTCTCTATCAGATCTAATCCCTTGTATCTATTTGTCACTTCCACTGTATAATCATAAGGGATTTGATTTAGGTCATACCTGAATGGTCTAGTGGTTTTTCCTACTTTCTTCAATTTAAGTCTGTATTTGGCAATAAGGAGTTCATGACCTGAGCCACAGTCAGCTCCCGGTCTTGTTTTTGCTGACTGTATAGAGCTTCTCCATCTTTGGCTGTAAAGAATATAATCAATCTGATTTTGGTACTGGCCATCTGGCGATGTCCATGTATAGAGTCTTCTCTTGTAATGTTGGAAGACAGTGTTTGTTATGACCAGTGTATTCTTTTGGCAGAACTCTATTAGCCTTTGCCCTGCTTCATTCTGTACTCCAAGGCCAATTTGCCTGTTACTCCAGGTATCTGACTCCCTACTTTTGCATTCCAGTCCCCTATAGTGAAAAGGACATCTATGTGGGGTGTAAGTTTTAGAAGGTCTTGTACATCTTCATAGAATCGTTCAGCTTCTTTAGCATTACTTGTCGGGGCACATACTTGGGTTACTGTGATATTGAATGGTTTGCCTTGGATACAAACAGAGATCATTCTGTCGTTTTTGAGATTGCATCCAAGTAATGCATTTCAGACTTTTGTTGACCATGATGGCTACTCCATTTCTTCTATGGGATTCCTGCCCACAGTAGTAGATATAATGACTATCTGAGTTAAATTCAGCCATCCAGTCTATTTTAGTTCGCTGATTCCTAAAATGTCGATGTTCACTCTCGCCATCTCCTGTTTCAGTTTAGTTCAGTCACCCAGTCATGTTCAACTCTTTGCAACCCCATGAACCGCAGCACGCCAGGCCTTTCTGTCCATCACCAACTCCCGAGTCCACCCAAACCCATGTCCATTGAGTCAGTGATGCCATCCAACCATCTCATTCTCTGTTGCCCCCTTCTCCTCCTGCTCTCAACCTTTCCCAGCATAACGATCTTTTCAGATGAGTCAGATCTTCGCATCAGGTGGCCAAAATATTAGAGCTTCAGCTTCGACATCAGTCCTTCCAATGAACACCCAGGATTGATCTCTTCCAGGATGGACTGGTCGAAGAAGGCAATGGCATCCCACTCCAGCACTCTTGCCTGGAGAATCCCACAGATGGAGGAGCTTGGTTGGCTGCAGTCTATGGGGTCGCTAAGAGTCGGAGGAGCAACTGAGCGACTTTACTTTCACTTTTCACTTTCCACTTTCATGCAGTGGAGAAGGAAATGGCAACCCACTCCAGTGTTTTTGCCTGGAGAATCCCAGGGACAGGGGAGCCTGGTGGGCTGTCGTCGATGGGGTCGCACAGAGTTGGACACAACTGAAGTGACTTAGCAGCAGCAGTAACAGTAGGATCTCCTTGCAGTCCAAGGGACTCTCAACAGTCTTCTCCAACACCACAGTTCAAAAGTATCAATTCTTTGGCGCTCAGCTTTCTTTATAGTCCAGCTCTCACACCCATACATTACCACTGGAAAAACCATAGCCTTGACTAGATGGACCTTTGTTGGCAAAGTGATGTCTCTGCTTTTTAATATGCTGTCTAGGTTGGTCATAACTTTCCTTCCAAGGAGTAAGCACCTTTTAATTTCATGGCTGCAATCACCATCTGCAGTGATTTTGGACCAGTTCCAATTTGCCTTGATTCATGCACCTAACATTCCAGGTTCCTATGCAATAATGCTCTTTATAGCATTGGACTTTACTTCCATCACTAGTCACATGCATAACTGGGTACCGTTTTTGCTTTGGCTCAGTCTCTTCTTTCTTTCTGGAGTTATTTCTCCACTGATCTCCAGTAGCATATTGGGCACCTAACAACCTGGGGAGCTCATTTTTCAGCATTCTATCTTTTTGCCTTTTCATACTATTCACAGGGTTCTCAAGGAAAGAATACTGAAGTGGTTAGCCATTCCCTTCTCCAGTGGACCACTTTTTGTCACAAGTCTCCATCACAACCTGCAGTATTTAAAGTGATTGAAGACCATCATGATGGTACTACTCCAGGGATGTGGCAGGCTGAACAGCAAGTCCTCTCTACCTTCATTCTAGGCCTCACAATATTCTCACAAAATCCCCCAACCATCTTAGTCTGGAAAGGGGGTGTGGAGAGTTAAAACTTAACTAAGTAAAAGGTATCATGGACAGCAAACAGGAAAAACTTTAAGACATGAGAATTAACAGATAGTTTAACATAGAATAATCAGAAGTTGTGAGTGTTTAAAAAAATAAAAGCTTGAAATGTGTAAAAAACACAATTTTTTTTTTACTATTTACAAGAAAGGCAAGCAGAATTAGAAAACAACCAGTTAGAACTTCTAGGTACAAGAAAAGAGACTAGTTGAAAAAATTTTTTTAAATTATTTATTTTTTGACTGCACTGTACACATGTGGGATCGCAGTTCCCCAACCAGGGTTCGAACCCACTTTCCCCTGCATCCCTGCATTGGAAGCAAGGCATCATAAACCACTGGACCACCAAGAAGTCTCCTTAGTTGAAAATTTTTGATAAGAGCAATGGATGGTTAAAAGGTTATTAAATATCACAGAAAAGAGTAAGCAAACTAGAAGACACGTCAGAGGAAATACACCACAGAGACAAATCAATAAAACAAAAAATAAATGAAAAGGAGAGTGTGATCAATTGTACTTTAAGTCTAATTCATTGTTTCACTAACAAAGGAGAGGGATGGCAAAGTTGAACAAGAAAGCATAGCCCTCCCCCCATGAGTTACATATTCTAGCAGCAGACTGACATTCATCACATAATCACATAATATATATAATATTAAAATGTAAAAATTATAACTGTGATTGATAAAAGACATTACAAAAATTTACTAAGTACTTTTCTTAATTTAGACCATGAGTATAGAGCCCTTCCATGGAGAAATGAGGTAATATCTGAGGTTTAAATCAAATTATTTGGGAAAGTGTTCTAAAGCTGAGATAAGCCAAAGTGCCAAGGCAGGAGAAAATATGCTGTTTTTTAGGAATTCAAAGAAAATTACATGAATGGGCTATGAAGAACAATGGGCCAACGGGATGGCGATGTGTGGTGAGAAGGGCAAGATCATGCAAAATATTGCATGTTTGCTAAATGGATGTTTGCTCTTTTATTTAAAATTAGAAGACACTTAAGACTTCTAAGGAAAGCAGGTGAAAATTAGATTTTCATTTGGAAAATATATTTGTAACTGACTGACTTTTTTTGAGAACCAAAGAACACTGGGAATTCTTTTTAAAACCATTGTCAAAATAACATTTTTATAGTAATCACGTACTTAACTGTAAACATTAAGTACAAGTTAAACATAAGTACAATAAATTATGTAAAGAAGATCATTATGAATTCACTGTCCCAGCAGTGAACTTCCCTCTTTTACTAAGTGAGAGAAAAGAGAAAGGCTGTCACCAGATATCTTTGATTTTTAGACCTCTGAAATTAATAATGTTATGCTGTTATTTTATGTATTACAATTGAGAGGAACAGGATGGACAGGGACTTTTATATAAACTCATATATTTTACTTTCCTCTATTTCTAAAAATAAATTTACTATTTTAGTTAACTTTTACATTTACTTTCAACTACCTTTATTGTTCACAATATATTCTATTTGAATTTTCAATTTTCTTACTTTATTCTACAATTTTTATCATTTCCTATTCTTTTAGCAATTTGTTTTAGTACTTTTATATTAATTTTCAAAAATTTAATCTACTTTAACTAAAAAAAACAAACACCTTATAGAACTTTGCTGAGAAGGGAAATTTTGTTTAAAAAATAAAAAGCATGAAAGTGTTTCTCAAATTTCTCTCACATGCGTTGTGACCTACTTTTTTCTCTTTTTATTTTGAAATAATTATAGCTTCATAGAAAACTGCCTAGAACAAAAGTCATCTACTTTCTTATAACAAGTAACATCTGATAGACCTATAAAAAAATGTCAAAACCAGGAAACAGATATTGGTACAAACTACAAATCCTATTTCTCCAGATTTACATGTATTCATACCTGTGTGTGTGTACATGCAGGCAATCTCTTCAATTTTATCGTATGTCCAGATTCATGCATTCTATTCAATTTTATCTTATGTTCAGATTCATGTAACCACCACCACAACCATTATATAGAATTGTTCCATTGCCAAAAAGATCCCTAGTGCTTTCACACCATTTATAAAAACCTTGATACAGCGAAAGGGTAAAAAGCTCTGTTTGGAAGAGAAAGATTCAGGCAGTCTGTGGATGAAGAAAGGTCAAAGGTTGAGCAGCAGGCAAAAAATTTTTTTGAGGGACAGTTGTATGAGAGTAGCTCTTGGTTTAAGACAAAGACAGAAAGATTTTGTTGAAGCTTTTTGTTCTGTTTTATGATTTCTTCTCTAGCTACTTATTCAAAAAAGATAGTGTATGCTCATGTGTGTTAACTTTTGATANTGTGTGTGTGTGTGTGTGTGTGTATAAAATTCTCTATTATACCTTACCACACTGTGAAGTGTAAGGTAAACATAATTCCATGTGCTATAAAGTAGAACCTTGTGGCTCTGAGGTTTTTATCTATAAATTTTGTTGCTTAACCTTTACAATTCTACAGAGTAAGTACTATTATTATGAAGGTAGTGAGACATAAGGAGAATAAATTATTTAAATTCATCCAAATACTAAGAGTAAAGGGCACAACAGAGGTTTGAAACAGGAAGTCCAACATCAAGGCTTATGTTCTTTAATACACTGCCTTCCTACATGGCTGCTAGGCTTCTATTGTCTTTTTCAGCCAACTGCACTCTCAAAATCTATTTTAGAAGATCCCTAAGGTCATATCATGCCATGTAAACTTCTGGGCAAACAGTAACTCAGACAGAATTAAAAACAAATCTTAAATATAAGACTTATTATATTTTACTTGGTCACTGTTTCAATTATTAATTTTATCAGGAAGTCTTAATTCTTTGAACTGTTGAAAACAGATACTAAAAATGCTGCATTAATATAAAAAGTAGATATCAAAATATATCAATAGAAACTTAAACTAATAAACTAACTCATTTGAAGAAAACTATTTCCAAAATAAAACTGCCAGATAAACTGATTACATTAGAATTTCTACTTTCTGGGGAAACAACAGTTGTTTTCATTAAAAATAAATTATCCTTAGGCATTAACCTTCCATTTTGAAGGATGATTTTAATTACTTTATAATACCTTCTAATATATATTGATAATTTTAACACCACTATAATCAAGATGTTTCTACTTAAATTATATTTGTTCATGTTTCTCTAAAGTATTCATAATTATAATCTTAAAGCTGCATAATCTCTCAGATTATCTTCCAATCTCAAAGAAGGGCAATGCCAAACAATGTTCAAACTACTACACAATTGCACTAATCTAACACACTAGCAAAGTTAATTCTCAAAATTCTCTAAGCCAGGCTTCAACAGTATGTGAACTGTGAACTTCCAGATGTTCAAGCTGGATTTAGAAAAGGAAGAGGAACCAGAGCTCAAATTGCCAGTTCGATCACTGAAAAAGCAAGAATTCCAGAAAAACATCTACTTCTGCTTTATGGATTATACCAAAGCCTTTGACTGTGTAGATCACAACAAGCTATGGAAAATTCTTCAAGAGATGGGAATGCAAGGACACCTCATCTGCCTCCTGAGAAACCTGTATGCAGGTCAGGAAGCAACACTTAGAACCGCACATGGAACAATAGACTGGTTCTAAATAGGAAAAGGAGTACGTCAAGGCTGTATATTGCCCCTCTGCTTATTTAACTTATATGCAGACTACATCACGCAAAATGCTGAGCTGGAAGAAGCACAAGCTTGAATCAAGATTGCTGGGAGAAATATCAATAACCTCAGATATGCAGATGACACCACGCTTATGGCAGAAATTGAAGAACTAAAGAGCCTCTTGATGAAAGTGAAAGAGCAGAGTGAAAAAGATGGCTTAAAGCACAACATTCAGAAAACTAACATCATGGCACCTGGTCCCATCACTTCATGGCAAATATATGGGGAAACAATGGAAACAATGACAGACTTTATTTTGCAGGACTCCAAAAATCACTGCAGACGGTGATTGCAGCTGTGAAGTTAATTAAAAGATGTTTACTCCTTGGAAAAAAAGCTATGACCAACCTAACAGTATATTAAAAAGCAGACACATTACTTTGCAGACAAAAATCCATCTCGTTAAAGCGAGGTTTCTTCAGTGGTCATGTATGGATGTGAGGGCTGGACTATAAAAAGGCTGAGTGCCGAAGAACTGATGCTTTTAAATTATGGTATTGGAGAAGACTCTTGAGAGTCCCTTGGACTGCAAGGAGATTCAACCCGTCCATCCTAAAGGAAATCAGTCCTAAATATTCATTTGAAAGACTGATGCTGAAGCTGAAACACCAATACTTCGGCCACCTGATGCAAAGAACTGACTCATTGGAATAAGACCGTGTAGTTGGGAAAGGCTTTATGCAGGAGAAGAAGGTGATGACAAAGAATGAGATGGTTGGAGGGCATCACTGACTTGATGGACATGAGTTTGAGCAAGCTCTGGGAGTTGGTGACGGACAGGGAAGCCTGGTGTTCTGCAACCCATAGGTTCGCAAAGAGCTGGACGTGACTGAATGACTGAACTAACTAATCTCTCAGAATATTAATTCAACACCACTCACAAATTTTTAGACATTTGTTTCCTTTTTTCTTTTCTAATAGGACTTAATGAACAACTTTCTGCACCTAACATTATGTCTTTAATTTTTCCATCTGCATGACTGTCTGACTCATCCTAGGTACCTGATAAACAATGGATGAACTGAAATAATTGCTTATTAAAACTTTTTTTTTACTTTTTAATAATTATTTTATAAGGATAATTTCCTAAAAGAAGAATTAATCAAAGAGTAGATCTTAATTAATCAAAGAGTAGTAATCTTCATGGTTCTTGCAACTTAATACTTTCCCCCCAAATAATGTCATTTGATGACACACAAGAAATGAAAGACATGTTTATTCATTGGAATCCTTCTTAGTATCAGATCTTTTCATTTAAAATATTTAATCCTTTACTAAATATAATTTAATCTCATAAAATGCTTTATCTTCCGGATAAATAATACTCCTAAAGGTAAATTATTTCCTTATTTACTAAGTACAAAGAATAGTAAAACTAAGAACTCTAATTCTGAAAACGCAACGATCAATATGTAAAAACTCTCAAGACGAATTTATGTCAAAGCTCAACTCACAGTATATGGCATATCTTCACATTTCAATAAAATTTGGTTAAAGTCATAATCTAACCAAGTCTGGCAACATAAGAGCTGAACATAAATGCCAAGTGTGTCCCAAAGACAGGTGAATTCTATTCTACTTTGTAAGGGTTTTTTTCAAATAGAGAGCAAGTAAAAAGCATTTTCATTAGGCAAAACAACCCAAAGGAAATATACCGATGAAGGTTTACATGCTTATGATCCAATCACAATTCATGGTGAAACCAATCCAGAATAACCTATTTAGTGAAGGATGAGTTGCACTGGAAAAAAAGAGAACTCAGAGCTTCTTAAAACTCATTCCAAAAATTCAGATAATCATTTTAGACTGGAAAATTTAGTTGACAGTGAAGGTATTTCATTTCCCCCTATGAAAACTTAAGGAATCACATTCTCATTTGATTAGAACAAGGGTATTTATTCTAAACATTTTTGCTGTTTATTTTGAACTACTTGCCATGTTCAACACTTGTAACTGACATTACCATAACTGGCTGATGATGCTCTCTTATACTTGATCTTAGCATAAAGTAACAGCCAGGAAATTTGCTGTAACTCCTAGTGGGGTTCTTTTTCACTAGCTGGGATAGAGTAAACTCATCACTTTAAGCATTTACTCCCTGTCTTAACACGGGTAAGGTGCTCTGCTAGAGTCCTAGGATGATACAAAGATGACCGTGACATGATCCTGTCCTCAAAGAACTTACAATCTATTAGAGAAAGACAGACATGTAAACAAACAGGTATAATACAAAGTAGAATGTGCCAGCTGTTAAAACAGAGTTACAAAAATCATGTTCTAAAAGAGCACAAGATAGTGAAATTAATTCTGGATGGGGAGGTCTGGAAGGCTGGGCCAGCAGAAAGTAGCAGAAAACTCAGCCCCTTAGAAAATGCAGCAGTGTTACAGCCCAGCTAGGTTAGGGTCAAAGCCCCACTCCCCACAGAAGGTTTTCCTAAAGGAGATGGAGCCAGGGCCCTAACCCAGTTAGGTAGGCAACTCGTTGATTTCAATTATGAATGCAACATTTTCCTTCCCTGGTGCAGATAAATGTGATTTTGTGAGTATTTTATTTCATTAAAAAATAAAATAAATATAACAACATATTAAGTAACTTACATAAAAATGTAAGCTACCCTGGCTTCCATCATCAAAGTGGCCTCAGGTGGTACCCTGATCGTACAGGACCAAGCAGAAAGAAAGACACCACTTCAGTATGTAATATATGCGGTGCTTCAATATATGTGATGCTACTGGGATCTTGCGAAGAAAGATGAAAGAGACAAGAGACACTTCCAGAGAAGTAACCTGGGTATTATTATACTATACCACTTTTGAAGTATTACTTTAAAATTTTTAATGTAAACTTTAGAATAGGTTCATGAGATAACAGGATTTTTCTTTTAAGTCATGATTCCAAAAACCAGCTGGTATATTTGCTGGTTTCTATTGATTTCTTAGAATAAGGAATAAACTAGATAATACAACCAATATGTAATATTTAACAGGTACCACACGAGGTGTGAAAGTAACTGGAAGAAGATAACACAAACATGTTTAGGTGCAGAACAAGAAGAAAGCAACGATCTTGTGCCAACAACCACAAACATTAAACCTGTAGAGAATCAGAGATGAAACTAACGCTCCACTAAGTTTCATCCTATGGCCCCCTCAAGTTTCCCTAAAATAACTCCAATGTGTATCCACAGTGTTTTATTATGCTATATGAATTCTAAAATTCAGAAATTCGTAGTTACTGGTTGTAGATCTCCTTAAATAAGTTTCATTTTAGTGAACAAATAAACAACAGAATTTTAGTCACCTATATTACACATGAATGAATGTTTACAAAGTCTTAAAGTTAAAATCATTATTTTCTAGGCTATACCATCCATTCTGATTTTTATTATTTGTTCTATTAATTTTTACAGCTCCCTGGAATAACTAAAGGGAACAGAAACAAAGACACTTCCTATCTGAATTAAGAACATTACATTAGACAGACTTTCCTTAAATAAACATACAATTCAAAAAGACTTTCTCTCCTAAAATGAGCTGAGCAAACCACAAAACAAACATATCTGTAACAATATTTTAAATGTCATGTTAAAAAAACACAAAACATATTAGAAAAACACAAGACTCTAATACGTAATTGAAAATACAGTTCACAAGAGGACAAGTTGCTAATAAATACGAAAAAAATATTCATCCTATTAAAGAAATGCAAATTAAAACAATAAAATTGTATTTTAAAATACCAAATTAGAAGATTTAAAAAAAAAAACGTAATTTGTTCCTGAATTGTAAAAATCCTGTTTTAAAATGTTTGCTTGGGTTTTAAAACAAGATGTTCTGAAAACAAGTAATCAGTGCTTATAGAGAAGGAGCTGAAGGCTTAAGAGTCAGGGAGGGATGAGAACACTCATTTACTGGGGACAATGGAAGTTAAGTATAACTTTCAAATAATTTGTGTAGAGTATCAGAATATTTTAGAATTTGTTGTTTTCAGGTTCATACCCTTTAGATTCTATTACTGTGAACCTAACTTTTGAAATAATCAGATTCAGATAAAGATTTATATATTTATAATAAACTGATTACACTTTTCTCTAGTAACAAAAACTCAGAAAAAACTAAATCACCAAACTAATCACCAAATAACTGTGAAAAGAAGAGAAGTGAAATGCAAAGGAGAAAAGGAAAGATGTAAGTATCCGAATGTAGAGTTCTAAAGAATAGCAAGGAGAGATAGGGAAGCCTACCTCAGCGATCAGTGCAAAGAAATAGAGGAAAACAACAGAATGGGAAAGACGAGCGATCTCTTCAAGAAAATAAGATACCAAGGAAACATTTCATGCAAAGATGGGCTCAATAAAGGACAGAAATGGTATGGACCTAACAGAAGCAGAAGATATTAAGAAGAGGTGGCAAGAATACACAGGAGAACTGTACAAAAAAGATCTTCATGACCCAGATAATCAGGATGGGGTGATCACTCACCTAGAGCCAGACATCCTGGAATGTAAAGTCAAGTGGGCCTTAGGAAGCATTAGTATGAACAAAGCTAGTGGAGGTGATGGAATTCCAGTTGAGCTACTTCAAATCCTGAAAGATGATGCTATGAAAGTGCTTCACTCAATATGCCAGCAAATTTGGAAAACTCAGCAGTGGCCACAGGACTGGAAAAGGTTAGTTTTCATTCCAATCCCAAAGAAACGCAATGTCAAAGGATGCTCAAACTACCACACAATTGCACTCATCTCACACACTAGGAAAATAATTCTCAAAATTCTCCAACCCAGGCTTCAGCAGTACATGAACCGTGAACTTCCAGATGTTCAAGCTGATTTTTAAAAAGGCAGAAGAACCAGAGATCAAATTGCCAACATCCTTTGGATCATCGAAAAAGCAAGAGAGTTCCAGAAAAATATCTATTTATGCTTTACTGACTATGCCAAAGCCTTTGACTGTGGAGATCACAATAAACTGTGGAAAATTCTAAGAGATGGGCATACCAGACCACCTGACCCGTCTCTTGAGAAACCTGGATGTGGGTCAGGAATCAACAGTTAGAACTGCATATGGAACAAGACTGGTTCCAAATAGGAAAAGGAGTACATCAAGGATGTATATGGTCCCCCTGCTTATTTAACTTATATGCAGACTACATCATGTGAAATGCTGGGCTGGAAGAAGCACAAGCTTGAATCAACATTGACGGGAGAAATATCAATAACCTCAGATACGCAGATGACACCACCCTTATGGCAGAAAGTGAAGAACTAATGAGCCTCTTGATGGAAGTAAAAGAGCACAGTGAAAAAAGTTGGCTTAAAGCTCAACATTCAGAAAACGATCATGGTATCGAGTCCTGTCACTTCATGGCAAATAGATGGGGAAACAATGGAAACAGTGACAGACTTTATCTTGGGGGGCTCCAAAATCACTGTAGATGGTGATTGAGGCCATGAAGTTAAAAGACACCTGCCCCTTGGAAGAAAAGCTAAGACCAACCTAGACAGCATATTAAAAAGCAGAGACATTACTGTGCAGACAAAGGTCCGTCTAATCAAAGCTATGGTTGTTCCAGTAGTCATGTATGGATGTGAGAGCTGGACTATAAAGAAAGCTGAGTGCTGAAGAATTGATGCTTTTGAACTGTGGTGTTGGAGAAGACTCTTCAGAGTCCCATGGACTGCAAGAAGAACCAACCAGTCCATTCTAAAGGAAATCAGTCCTGAATACTCATTGGAAGGACTGATGCTGAAGCTGAAACACCAATACTTTGGCCACCCGATGCAAAGAACTGACTCATCTGAAAAGATCCTGATGCTGGGAAAGACTGAAGGCAGGAGGAGTGGGGACGACAGAGGATGAGATGGTTGGATGGCATAACCGATTCTATGGACGCAAGTTTGGGTGAATTCCGGGAGCTGGTGATGAACAGGGAGGCCTGGTGTGCTGCGGTTCATGGGGTCTCAAATAGTCAGACAGGACTCAGCGACTGAACTAAACTGAAATTACCAAACACTAAGTAAATAGATCATCACAGGATACAATATTATGCAGCCATTAAAAATTGAGGATAAACAGAATGAAACATTAACTAATAGAGAACCCTGGACCTACATTTTTTTTTTCAGGATCTACTATTTTAATGAAGCCTCAGCTAAAACTAATGATTAAAAGAAAGCCTTGATTTTGTATCCTGCTGGTCTGCTGAATTCATTAGTTTTTTCTTCTTAAAAGTTTTTATGTGGACCATTTTTCAAGTTTTTATTGAATTTGTTACAATACTGCTTTGCGTTTTGGTTTTATTTACTTATTTTTGGCCTTAGGCATGCAGGACCTTAGCTCCCTGACCAAGAATTTAACCCACACCCTTTGTACTGGAAGGCGAAGAGTTAACCACTGGCACTGCAGGAAGTCCCTCATTTATTAGCTTTCACATTGTGCATGGCATGACCACACAAAGTCATACCATTGCCAAACAAAACTTTTACTAATTATTTTCCAAACTTAGATCCTTTTTCCCCGTTGTCTAAGTATCATCCTTGTCTTGCTCTGGAAAAGTTTCCAGGTTTTTACAATTAATCTGTTAGCTAAGAAGAAAGATATAAAATCAGTACATGAAAGTCAACTACATTTCTGTGCTCTAGTAATGAAAAATATGAAAATAAAATTAACAAAACAATTCCATTTACAATAGCATTGAAAAAGCTGAATTACGTAGGAATTAACCATAGAGGGAAAACACTGGTACACTGGAAACTACAAAACACTGCAGTGTGTTAGTCCCTCAGTTGTGTCCGACTCTTTGCGACCCAAGGACTGTAGTCCACCAGGCTCCTTTGTCTATGGAATTCTTCAGGCAAGAATACTGGAATGGGTGGCCATTTCCTTCTCCAGGGGATCTTCTGGACCCAGGGACACAACCCACATCTCCTAGGTCTCCTCATTGCAGGCAGATTCTTTACCATCTGAACTACCAGGGAAGCCCATAAAACACTGCTAACAGAATTAAAAAGACATAGAAAATAAATGGAAAGATACATGTTCATGGACTGGAAGGATTATTAAGAGATCAATACTGTCCAAAGTGATCCACACATTCAATGCAATTCCCATGAAAACCCCCACATTTCTTGCAGAAATAGACCCATCCTGAATCTGAAATGGAATCCCCAGGGACACCAAATAGTCAAAATAATCTTCAAAATAAACAAAGTTGAGGGACTTACACTTCCTGATTTCAAAACTTTCTATAAACAACAGAAATCAAAGCAGTGTGGTACTGGCATAAAGAGAGATATATACATAACAAAGAAACTGAATAAATACCAGAAATAACATCTTATGTACATGGAGAAAAAAGTTTTGATAATAGTGGCAAGAATATTCAATGGAGAAAGGACAGTGTCTTTAACAAACAATGGCAGGAAATGGAATATTCACTAACAGGTAGTAAGCCTTATCTAATGCAAATATAAAAATTAACTCAAGATGGATCTACAGACTACACATAAGACTTAAAACCTTCAAATTCTCAAAAAACATATGACAAAACCTTCAGGACAATGAAATTGGCAGCAATTTCTTAGCTATAACACCAAAGGCAAAGATAAGAAAACAAACAGTGGACAAATTTAACTTACTGAAAATTTAAAAATTTTGTCCATGAAAGACACTATCACCCATGTAAAAAGACAACCCACAGAATGGTAGAAAATATGTTGCCGATCAAATCTAATAAGAAATCAAAATCCAGAATACTATAGAGAATCCCTAAAATTCAGTAACACATAAACAAAGAATCCAATTCAAAAATGGGCAAAAAAATTGAAGAATCATTTTTCAGCAGATATACAAATGCCCAATAAGCATATGAAAAGATGTTCAACATCACTGATCATTAGGGAAATGCAAATCAAAACAACAAGGAGATTATCACCTCAAACTCATTAGGATGACTATTATCAAAAATGAGGGGGGCAAGAGTTGGCTAGAATGTAAAGTAATATGGCTGCTCTGACAGTAGCTGCAAAATAAAAGAGAGAATTATCATATAATCCAGCAATTACACTTCTGAATATTTACCACAAAGAAGTGAAAGCATGGTCTGCAAGAGATATACATAACCCTAAAAGCACAGCAGCACTCTTCACAAGAGCCAAGCAGTGGAAGCAATACAAGTATACACCAACAGACAAATCACTAAACATGATATAGTATACACATACTATGGAATACCATTCAGCCCTACAACACAAAGGAAGGAAATTCTAACACAGGTTACAACATAGATGAACACTGCAGACATGCTAAGTGAAATAAGTCACTTACAAAAAGAAAACTGCTCTAAGATTCCACTTATGTAAGGTATAGCACAGTCAGTCATGAAGACACAAAGTAAAATGATAGTTCCTAGGGTCTGAGAAAAGGAGGGAATGGGGGTTAATGTTTAATGGATATAGTTTCAGTTTTGCAACACAGAATAATTTCTGTACACTGAAATACAGTGAGAATGCAGTTAATAACACTGAACTTTATACTTAAAAATTAGTAAAATGGAAAATTCTATGTTAAGCACACTATACCACAATTCCAAAAAACTATTTAATTCTATGCTTGAAAAAAACAGAAAGCAGAGACATATACTTTTTAAGAAATATGTCAAAGAATTAAGCTAGAAATATTCTTTGGAGGCAGATATAGAATGGTTATGATTTTCTAGCTTACACTCTTATAGCACTTTCCAAGTTTTTTACAATGTATGAAAGTGAAAGTGTTAAGTCACTCTGTTGTGTCTGACTCTTTGTGACCATGGACTGTAGCCCTTCAGGCTCCTCTGTCTATGGGATTCTCCAGGCAAGAACACTAGAGTGGGTTGCCATTTCCTTCTCCAGTACTTTTTATTTAAAAAATAAGTTGAATTTTTAAAAGTTTGGTGTTTATCTAAATAGTTTTGTGGGGTGAAAGGAGAAGGCAATGGCACCCCACTCTAGTACTCTTGCCTGGAAAATCCCATGGACGTAGGAGCCTGGTGGGCTGCAGTCCATGGGGTCGCTGAGAGTCAGACACGACTGAGAGACTTCACTTTCACTTTTCACTTTCATGCATTGGAGAAGGAAATGGCAACCCACTCCAGTGTTCTTGCCTGGAGAATCCCAGGGATGGGGGAGCCTGATGGGCTGCTGTCTATGGGGTCACACAGAGTCGAATACAACTGAAGTGACTTAGCAGCAGCAGTGGGGTGAAAAGATTTAACAGAAACAAATTTGTAGAATATGATAAAATTATTATTAAACAGTATTTCCTAATAGAAAGTTTCTCCCAAATGAGTAATTTATAAATATACATTAGGAATTCACCTTAATTTTAACTGTCTCTAAGAAAAGGCAAAGATTTTTCTAAAGTTCTGTTTATTCTTTATGTTCCCAGGGGATACTTTTTGGTATTATTAGTACTACTGCTTTTGAAACTTTTCATTCAAAATTCACATGTGTGTGATAATTACAGATTTCATCCAATTTTTGAGTTGTTTATAAAATTAGAAAGCATACTAGTGATGATTTAAAAAACTTCATATTAACAATCCAAAAGACAGAGGATGACACAGTTGGATGACATCATCAACTCAATGGACATGAGTCTGAGCAAGTGACAGTGACAGTGAAGGACAGGGAAGCCTGGTGCACTGCAGTCCATGGGGGTCACGACTTAGCGACTAAACAATAAAACACTCATTCAACAAATATTTTTTAAAAATCTGTCTTGAATAATATTATCTTCTTTATTTTCCTAGAATATTCAAACTGTCCTATCAAAATTATAGCTCATAAATATTACCTTTCATCTTTCCATATTACATTCTCTTTTTAAAATGCCTTTAATTCATTTTATTCTCTCTCTCCTTCTCTCCCAATCTTTGCTTTTTATCCACTTACCTCCTTACACTTTTAAAGGGTTAACTAAAACTGAAAATTTAAAGCACTTCAATTACCAGCAAATTAAACTATCCTTCTATGCAGTTAATTTATGTTGAAAGATTTCTAAAAGTACCTACCTTGATAATATATATATATACCAAACACCTAAAGTAATGTTTTAATGCCTTTAACATATTTCTTTGATATTAATATAAGAAAATTATTTCATTCAAACTGAATAATTATTAAATGCTGAATACTCTGCCAGAAAACAGGGATAATAATGGTTAAAGAGATGTGACTTTTCCCCCACAGAATTAATGATGACAATTCACTGCAATCTATCATTTTCTTAAATGGAATATCTCCTGATATGAAGTAATTTTTTCTTACTACCTTAAAATCCACAATTGACCCTTAAACAACATGGGGGTTACAACTCAACCCACAAACCAGTTTAAAGTATGGGTATATTAACTTTTCAATTCATTCTCCATGTCTGTGGTTCCCCACTTGTAGAGTCAACCAACTGCAAATAGTATAGCATAGGAGTACATATTTATTAGAAAAAATCCACATACAAGTTGACTCACACAGTTTAAATCCATGTTGTTCAAGGGTCAAATGTAATTCTTCCAAAATATCAGATATTATCCACAATGATTCACTCAATTTTGACAAAATTTAACAAACTAGAAAACCATATGCTACTTAATGATTTATAAAAAGTATCCCACAAGGTGTCATTCAGCAAAATTCTTTCACATCGCATACAAATCAGTCAACTAACCCTCAGCAGTCATCAATTCACGTTTCCCCTAAAGAACAGAATGAACTATTTGTGGACAAAATATGCTGAAAGAGTACTAACAAAAAGACACAAAACTGTTTGAGAAAATGGAAGTAGTATTTTGAAATATCTGCCAGCTACTTCAGAGCTTTGTTGTTTTTGTCTAGTGGCTAAGTTGTGTCCAAGTTTTTGTGATGCCATGGACTGCAGCCTGCCAGGTTCTTCTGTCCACGGGATTTTCCAGGCAAGAATATTGGAGTGGGTTGGTATTTCCTCCTCCAGGGCATCTTCTCAACCTAAGGATCGAGGTTTCTCCATGCTTCTCCATGCTTCTTGCATTGGTGGGGAGAAGCCACTACTCAGAAATATTAATCTATAATCACTAAGAAAACTCTAAACTTACATTTAGCTCTTAATTCTTTTAAAACAAACAACTGAAAATTATTAATAACATAAGGTATATAGATCTTACCAATGCAGGCCACTGAATCTGTTTGCTCTTTGATCCCTGAGTCTGGCTAGGGTTGATCCTTCTGGCCCAGATTAAGTGGTATTCCACCAAGAAGGTTGAAAAATCTTCATAAACTTTAACCCACTCTCGTTTATCCCACTCAAGATCATCAAATTCCACATACACCTAGGAAAAGAAAACAAACTCATAAGCAATGGAGAGTGTGACATTTTAAAATTTAAGCCATAAAGTTAAATTACAAAAGCCATTGACAAATTCATTATTCAAATTAACAGTTCTCTTAAAAATCATTATCTCTCTTTAAACAAATTATAACACTTGTTGTATACAGGAAGATAAACAGTAAGTTTACTAAGAAAAGCAATTTACATAATAATGTTCAGTACAGATTGGTATCTACTAATGAACTATATTGATACTGATGATTCTAGAAGCAGAAGTCAGGAAATGCTTACTAAGGACCAAACAGTAAATATTTTAGGCTTTGCAAACCATATGACGTCTGTCTTAACTACGTATCTCTGGATTTCTAGTATCAAAACAGCCATAGACAGAACGTAAACAAACGAGTTTGGCTTTTTTCAAATAAAACTTTTCAGTACAAAGACAGAAGGCAGGATAAGGATGGTCAACATATGAAAAATCAATTAATGTAACATACCAGATTAACAGAACGAAGAGAACAACATGATCATTTTAACTGACAAAGAAAAAGCACTTTACAAACTGTCATTACAAGAATACTAAAAACAGGACTAGAGTGAAACTATCTCAACTTAATGAAAATAATAACGAAAATAAGAACCCCACAGCTGAATGATACTCAATGCTGAAAGACTGGAAAGCTTTTCCACCAAAACAGGAACAAGACAAGGATGCTGTATTTGGGAAACCGAAGCTATTTTATTCTAAGTCATGCAATCATTCAACTCTTTCCCCACCCTCATTCCTTTTCATTCATCTATCTGTTTCATAGAGCTGTCTTCCCTACAAGAGAATTAGTTATGCTGGAGGCAGTCTTCTTCTTATGTTTTTCTTCTAGCCATCTTATGCTCCACTACACCTGATGTGTTTGTTTACACTTAAATTCTGTTTGTTCTTCTGGCCTTGCTCAGCTTCTTGGAGGATGTTCATAACCCCTACCTCTATTCAAACTTAACTGTAAACATCTACAAGCAGTTATTTCTCATACAGTTTTATCAGTATATAATCCAATAATGGGTACAAACTCACTGAGGGTAGAACTGTTTCAGGGTCCACATCAGTGCTGCATACATATAAAGTGCTTACCAACTATTACAAACCTCATACTCTTGCAATCATGGAATTTAAACATGGAGGTAAACTGGTAAAACATATGTCTGACTTGAGATACCTCTACCCCTGCCCATGACTAAGCTAGTTAGCTATGTTTATGTATAAGAATTGGGAAAGAGAGAAATACATTGTTTAAGGATATAATCTCTGTTCATGGTTACCGGCACACACTCATAGAAAAAGCTCTATTGTCTTCTAAAAATGTATCCTTAGAGGTTACGCTGAGGCCATCTGATGTTATGCAAATATTTCAAATGATATTACTTTCTCCACTACTTAAAATCTTTCAAGATTCTCAGTTACTCAATTCTGCATAAAAGGGTTTTGGGAAACACCAGGAAACTGAAGTTGAGAAAAGGTTCAGGAAAAACTTAGCACTATTTTTACTTTCCCGATATCAAAAATACATACACACATGGATAAAAACATGGTATACACATGGATAAAAACATGGTATACCCAGTTGTGGACGTGACTGGTGGTAGAAGCAAGGTCCAATGCTGTAAAGAGCAATATTGCATAAAATCTGGAATGTCAGGTTCATGAATCAAAGCAAACTGGAAATGGTCAAACAGGAGATGGCAAGGGTAAACGTCAACATTCTAGGAATGGGCAAACTAAAATGGACTGGAATGGGTGAATTTAACTCAGATGACCATTATATCTACTACTGCAGGCAGNGATGGGGAAGCAGTGGAAACAGCATCAGACTTTATTTTGGGGGGCTCCAAAATCACTGCAGATGGTGATTGCAGCCATGAAATTAAAAGACGCTCACTCCTTGGAAGAAAAGTAATGACCAACCTATATAGCATATATTCTGTGTAGTTACATTAAATTTGCTAAGGTCAACTAAAATTAAAATCTTAAGGACAATTCCATAGAAGAGTAGAATACAAATTCACATCAAAATAGTATCTTACTAGAATGACAATCCTAACAAGTAAAATTAAATGTGCTTTGTGATAAATGAATCTAGGTTCTGAAAATTCTGCAGTAGTCTGGGAATCACAGATAATCATTCATCTCCAAAGGGGTATTCAAATCTCTATCACAGTTAACAAGTATTATTGATAATGGAAATAATGGCAATATCAGTAACAACAAAAACAGCTAGCACTTGAACAGGGCCTACTATGTGCATATATTAGGGGGCTCCGCAGGTGGCTCAGTAGTAAAGAATCCAGAAGCAGGAGACAGGGGTTCAATCCCTGGGTCAGAACGATGTCCTGGAGAAAGAAATGGCAACCCAGTCTAGTATTTTTGCCTGGGAAATCCAATGGAAAGAGAGGTCTTGCAGGCTACAGTCCATGGGGTCCCAAAGAGTCAGACAAGACTCACCAATTAAACAGCAGCAGCACGTGCATATAGTAAGCCATTTGATTATTATATATACCCTGTAAGTAGGCACTATTGTGACCAACTTTTTCAAAAGTGGGAACAGATCCAGAGAAATTAGTTGCCTAATGTCAAGCAGTTAGTTAATGGCGTTAATGAAAACAGTAAAATATGTTATAAGAGGTTTAAGTCATATAGCAGCACAGGCATAGTCTCTACAAGCTGATCCACACAGCATGTGATAAAATCACTGACTAGAGAGAGCTGTCCAGGTAGCTGACTCCTTTGTGACAGAAAAGTAGAAGAACCAAACACTTCAAATGGCCTTAAGACTTTCCACAGTAAGTCTACAAGTTGGAGCCCTATGGAGTAAAGTTAAGAAAAAGGGTCAACAAAGATAGCGAACAGTAAAATAAGAGACCAAGCTTGCTTTCAGCATCTATACTATTTAATAAAGTGAGACTAAGCTTGCTTTCAATATTTATATTGCTTATTCCTCTATGAATTAAGTTACCTAAATAATCTTACTACTCGGTGAACAAAATGCATCAAGAATTGCAAAGTATTCAAAGATGCTTAAGTTTCAATTACTTTTCTCTACATTCAACAAAAAAGAACTATATTCCTATCACGTCATCTAAGTTCCTTATTATAAAATTCGGTATGTATACTAGTTGGCTTCTCCGGTGGCTCTAGTGGTAAAGAATCTGCCTCCCAATGCAGGAGACGTAAATACTACTATCTTCTGGAAAGACTGAAGTGAAGTGACGTGAAAGTCGCCCTGTCATGTCCGACTCTTGGAGATCCCAAGGACTACACAGTCCTTGGAATTTTGCAGGCAAGAGTACTGGAGTGGGTAGCCTTTCCCTTCTCCAGGGGATCTTCCCAACTCAGGGATTGAACCTGCATTGTGGGCGGATTCTTTACCAGCTGAGCCACCAAGGAAGGCCAAGAATACTGGAGTGGGTAGCCTATCCCTTCTCCAGGGGGACTTCCTGACCCAGGAATCAAACTGCAGTCTCCCGCATTGCAGACAGATTCCTTACCAACTGAACTATCAGGGAGGGGAGGTGGGTTGGAAAGATCAGGTATAGTATTTAATACAGTATCACTGATGGTGATGCTTGTCTTAATCTGCATGTGCTGCCTTAACAAAATACCAAAAATAAGACAACCTTATTTTCTCACAGTTCCAGAGGCTAAAAGACTGAAAACAGCAAGGTTTACTTAAGAGAAGGACCTTTCCCTTGACTGCAGACAGGCTGCTTTCTCAGTGTGTCCTCACATGACTTCTTCTTTGTGGGAGCACAGGCAGCCTCTTCTTAGGAGGCAACTAATCCAATCATGAGGGTCCCAGCCTCATGACTTCACCTAGCCCCAATTATCTCCCAAAGACCATCATCTCCAAATACCTCCACACTGGGAGTTAGGACATATGAATTTAGGGAGGACAGAAACACTGAATCTGTAACATTAGGAAAGACAGCAGCAGCTAAAATCTGAGTGCTTACCATGCACTGGGTAAGGTTTTACAAAAAAGGAAACAGAACGTAAGCAACTTACAGCTTTTGGACAATTATTCAAATGATACACAATTGAAAATGGCTAAGCTTAGAGCTCTCTTTTAAAGCACTGAATGGCTAAAAAGAAGGAAAACCATCAGAGCAGTTCTTTTTTAGCATATGGAGGCATTCTAGAGACCACAGTAATTTCTAGACAATACAAAAGATGAGTAAAAGAGAGGAGCTTTACTAAACAAGGTGGGGGAAGCTTTCCAGGAACACAAATTCTGAGATTGCTTTTAAAGCATGGGAATGAATTAATGTAGACAGCTCTTAGATGGGTTAAGAGAAAAGGAATTTCTGGGAGTAGTTTACAAAACTGAATCCACGAGTACATAACCCAAGAGTTTAAAGGAGAAGGATAGCAACTAAAAATATAACAAAGAAAAATCCAAGTTAAATGCAAAGTCCTGAATACCACACAAAGGGGTATTAATAAATTCATAACATAATTTGTTTAGAAAAAGACTCAAATTCTGGTTTTCGTCTTTTGAGATATGATTAGAAATTATATTAATGTTTTATAGAAAAGAAGTCAAATATATGCAGAAGCTCCTATACCACTCCAATTCTAGGAGTACCTTTTAAAGTAAGTTGGAAATCTTATGCGTTAACATAAATATCAATCATTTCTAAGTATGATAGCTTTTGATTTTTTTTCCCTTGGTATTTGATTATTAGCCTCTTAAACTCAATCCTAGAGCTCCACAAAACTCCTAGAGATTTATCTTTTGAAAATTTATGCTGGCAGTTTTCTACTTTTTATCACCTAACTGGTAAGTTATTCTTAAAATTTTTCTGTCACTACTGAGCATCCAAGAATTGATGCTTTTGAACTCTGGTGTTGGAGAAGACTCTTGAGAATCCCTTGGACTGCAAGGAGATCCAACCAGTCCATCTTAAAGGAGATCAGTTCTGAGTGTTCACTGGAAGGACTGATGTTGAAGCTGAAACTCCAATACTTTGGCCATCTGATGCAAAGAGCTGATTCATTTGAAAAGACCCTAATATTGGGAAAGACTGAAGGCAGGAGGAGAAGGGGACACAGAGGATGAGATAGTTGGATGGCATCACCGCCTCAATGGACATGAGTTTGGGTAAAATCCAGGAATTGGACAGGGAGGCCTGGCGTGCCGTAATCCATGGGGTCACAAACAGTCAGACACAACTGAGTGACTGAACTGAACTGATTATTGCTACCAACTCCAAATCCAGTGGCTCCTTTCAGAGCTTTCTGTTCCACCTGAAAGATGGTTTGTTCCTTCTTCTTGTAATATAATAAAAAACTGGGTCTTTCCTCCTAGTCTATAACAGAGACTAAAATATGTTCCTGTCTATAACCATGTGGACATTCATTGCCCCGAAGACAATGTAACAGGCAATTAGTCCATCAGATTGCTGAGGTGACTCAAAATCATCACTAATATTCTTTCTTAAAGATGTGTCTTTCCAGGTAAGTAGTTTCTCAAAGAGTTGGCCAGAGGTAAAACACATCTCTTTGACACTTTGAATTAAAAAACCCAAGTCCTTCTATTCCTTCTTTTCACAGTACTGAGAGCCACCTCTGCTTTCACTTTTCTGGTATCATTAGTTTCCTCCATTTCCTGAAACAGATTTTTAAGAAAGTTACTATGGAAGTACAGACTTGCTGTAACAATGTAAGGTAGTGATGAATATCCTTTTTTACACTATTTATAAAGAACTCAGCACTGGGGCCCTAGTAACAGTCTGTAAAATTAAAATATGCTTCTGTTTCTCAATTGAACTGTTCACGTTTGTTAATAAAATACTTAACTAATTATGATAAAGAAACACGCCACTTATTTGATCAATGAAGAAAACTAAGTAACAGAAAAAAGTGTGTCTTGAAAGGCAGAAACAAATATATTTGAGTGAAAATGTACAGTGTCCTAAATATTTTATTTTCCTATAGGGCAGTAGTATTGCTATCCATCTGAAATACAAAAGAACTAAAAAATGAGCTAAAAGGCTCGTACATTCCCTAAAAGTAAATGCACTTTACCCAAAGGTAAACTCTCTCATCGTAGGTCACAGCTTACTGACACTAGTATACAGATAATAACAAACTGTATTATCTAGTTTCCAAGTCCAAAGCAGATTATAAAGGCAAAACAAGCAGAGTTCTTGAAGACATGCTTTCACAGCATTCTAGAAACCGTAAAAAGTTTCATAAAGACTTTAGAAAACACACGTGGACTCATTAATTGGTCAAAAACCAGTATTACTGTATTACAATTCAATATTAGATAGACATTTAATTCAAAAATACATGCGAAGGACTTAAAAAATCTTCATCATTTACTGTATACTTTGTGTACCATGCGACACAAATCAAATGCGTATATCGAATTCTTGTCCCCTCTACTACTAGTTTGTAATATCTATTTAATGAGTGACACAGGAAATGTCTAAATTTATATTCAGAATAGTCTAAGATCATGCAAAAATACATTTTAGAAAACTCTCATGGAAATGGCTAATGCATTTAACACTTAAATTCTGTAACATTTGTATACCAGCTTTATTCATAATTGCCAAAATTTTGAAGTAATCAACCAAAGTGTCTTTCAATAGGTGAACAGATAAATAAGTTGTGGTGCATTCATACCCCAAAAAAGAAAAATTCAATAATAAAAAAAAGAAAGACCACCAGAATGAAAAACTGCTTTTAATCACTGTTAAAATTCACTACTAGTGTATTACTAAATGTTATTCAGTCCTTCTTTAATACTTCTATACTTCCAGTCAACTAACACAGTATTCAGAATCAGAATTTTTATATGAATAATTATACAAGGCTTTTCCTATCAATCTAAAAGACAGTGCCAATGTAGAGTGCTCTGAAGAGTGCTGGGGAAAGAAATTTCAGCCCCCTAGCTTTTGAATGTCAATGGCCTGTAAGCAGTTAAGTCATTAAAAATTATAATTAAAACTAACAGAATTTTAAAATAATGATACCAGAATATTTACTATCAGAATAAGTATACTAAAATTGTGCACTCATTTTGAGGTACATGTTTATTTTTTCTACTGCAAAAAGAAAACTGTAAGATTCCAAGTCTTTTTATTTTTTAACTGAAAGCTAGGGCCTACTATCCTTGTAAAAAGTTTTAGATAAAAGAATTACTCTAGCACAGGAGAAAGACCTAGTTATGTTTCATTCCTATCACTGGCTGATACCTGTATTAAAGCACAGCAGGTGTCATTACAAAGGGTTACAGTAAAATCATTATTAGGCTGTCTCACCTATAGATGCTGTATACCAATACACTTATCATCACAGATTTTTGACACTTAGGTTATGGAGATCATTTGGGCTTCCTTAGGCCTCAGTTCCTTTGATATTAAATTGATTCTGAAACCATTTAAATTCCCTGGGCTGCCAAATGTGTTTGCAAGAATAGAGCTATCTGTGGTATTTTCTGTAAAAATAAAGAGGATAACCTACTAAGCAAAGATCAAAATCTGGAGTATACCTTTGCTTATTTCCAGGGATCTAGGACATCTATTAGGACATCTACCTAATAGGGCTAGAAAATCTACTAGTGGATCTTCTGCAAAGAGTCGGACATGACTGAGCAACTGAGTGTGCACATGTGTGCACACACACACATAAACATGTAAAGCCAATCTGTTGTACTTTTGGAACTCCCCACAATTAATTTTTTGTAATAAATTTATAATTATACTTTTCTTTTCCCCTCAAGGATATTGTGGCTATCAATGTTTTACTATGAATTTACTGAGTCACATCCAAAAAACATAATTACCATTAAGACTTTACCTTAATTCAGTTATAAAGGATAGTTCCATCTGGCATATAAAAGTATGAATTATAAAATTTATGAGAAAAAAATACATGAGGAATCCCTCTTCTCACAAAACAAGCAATCTTCAACTTTGAGACTGTATGCATATTCTGACTAAAAATACCTATATCCCTGACAGAAAAGTGTTAGTTGCTCAGCCGTGTCCAACTCTTTGTGACCCCATGAACGTAGCCCGTAAAGCTTCTCTGTCCATGGATTCTCCAGACAAGAGTACTGGAGTGGACTGCCATTTCCTTCTCCAGGGGATCATCTTGACCCATGGATCAGACCCAGGTCTCCTGCATTGTGAGCAGATTCTTTACTATCTGAGCCACTAGGGTAGCCCTATTCACAGTATTATTCACTGATGTATATTAATTCAACCTTTCATAATAACCCAAAGAAGCTACGGCTCCCATTTCAGTTCAGTTGCTCAGTCATGTCCAACTCTTTGCGACCCTATGGACTGCAGCGTGCCAGGCTTTCTTGTCCATCACCAACTCCTGGAGCTTACTCAAATTCATGTCCATCGAGTCAGTGTTACCATTCAACCACCTCATCTTCTACCGTCCCCTTCTCCTCCCGCCTTCAATCTTTCCCAGTATCACAGTCTTTTCAAATGAGTCAGTTCTTCTCATCAGATGGCCGAAGTATTGCAGTTTCAGCTTAAGCATTAGTCCTTCCAAAGAATATTCAGGATTGATTTCCTTCAGGATGGACTGGTTAGATCTCCTTGCAGTTCCAGGGACTCTCAAGAGTCTTCTCCAAGACCACAGTTCAAAACCATCAATTCTTCGGCACTCAGCTTTAACAGTCCAACTCTCACATCCATACGTAAGTACTGGACAAACCATAGATTTGACTAGACAGACCTTTGTTAGCAAATAATGTCTCTGCTTTTTAATATGCTGTCTACGTTGGTCATAACTTTTCTTCCAAGGAGTAAGTATCTTTTAATTTCATGGCTGCAGTCACCATATGCAACGATTTCAGAGCCCTCAAAAATAAATGTTACTGCTTCCACTGTTTGCCCATCTGTTTCCCATGAAGTGATGGGACCAGATGCCATGATCTTCATTTTCTGAACGTTGAGCTTTAAGTCAACTTTTTCACTCTTCTCTTTCACTTTCATCAAGAGGCTTTTTAGTTCCTCTTCATTTTCTGCCATAAGTGTGATGTCATGTGCATATCTGAGGTTACTGATATTTCTCCCCGCCATCTTGATTCCAGCTTGTGATTCTTCCAGTCCAGGGTTTCTCATGATGTATTCTGCGTATAAGTTAAATAAGCAGGGTGACAATATACAGCCTTGACGTACTCCTTTCTCGATTTGAAATCAGTCTGTCGTTTCATGTGTAGTTCTAACTGTTGCTTCCTGACCTGCATCCTGGTTTCTCAGGAGGCAGGTCAGATGGTCTGGTATTCCCCTCTCCTTAAGAATTTTTCAGTTTGCTGTGATCCACACAGTCAGAGGCTTTGGTGTAGTCAATAAAGCAGAAGTAAACATTTTATTGGAACTCTCTTGCTTTTTTTGATAATCCAACATATGTTGGCAATTGGATCTTTGGTTCCTCTGCGTTTTCTAATCCAGCTTGAACATCTGGACGTTCACGGTTCACATATTGCTGAAGCCTGGCTTGGAGAATTTTGAGCATTACTTTCCTAGCGTGTGAGATGAATGAAACTGTGCTGCAGTTTGAGCATTCTTTGGCATTGCCTTTCTTTGGGATTGAAATGAAAACTGACCTTTTCCAGTCCTGTGACCACTGTTGAGTTTTCCACATTTGCTGGCATATTAAGTGAAGCAGTTTCACAGCATCATCTTTTAGCATTTGAAATAGCTCAACTGGAATTCCGTCACCTCCACCAGCTCTCTTCATAGTGATTTTTCTTAAGACCCATTTGACTTCACACTGCAGGATGTCTGGCTCTAGGTGAGTTGATCACACCATCATGATTATCTGAGGGGGGGGGGTTTAAACAGGATTTACGCAGACTCTTATGTTTATATGAGAGGCAAAAGATGTAGAACAGATGAAACAATTTCTAAAAAGAAAAAAGCTGGATGACTCACACTGCTTGGTTTTAAGACTTGCTATACAGCTATAGTAAACAAGACACTGTGATATTGCCAAAAGACATATACACAAGTCAATGTAAGAAAGAGGGATGGTACGGGGAGGGAAGGGGGAGGGGGGTTCAGGATGGGGAACACGTGTACGCCCATGGCAAATTCATGTTGATATATGGCAAAACCAATACAATATTGTATAGTAACTAGCCTCCAATTAAAATAAATTTATATTAAAAAAAGAAAAGAAAAGAAAGTCTAGAAACAGATCCATACAGAACTGCCAACTGATGTTTGAATAAATGTACAAACACAATGAAGGGAGATAGTCTTTTTAACCAATTATGCTGGGGTAACTGGTCACTCACATGCAAACAAAACAAAACCAACCCCTCCTCAAAAACCCTTCAATCCATATCCTACAGTACATATAAAACTTAAGCCAAAACAGGCTAAAAATATAAACTCAAAATTTTCTGGAAAAAAAAACAAAAAACAAAGTCTTTGTGGCAAAGACTTGAACTGATACTTCACAAAAGACAATATACAAATGACAAATAAGCTAAATGAACAGATACTCAAAATCATCAATCACTGGAGAAACCAAAGAAAAGATGCAGTGAGACACCATTACATACCTAACAGTAGAACTAAAATTTCAGTCTTGTGGAATAAAACTTGTACTTCCACAGAAACCTGTATATAAATGTTTAGGGCAGTTTTATTTTTAACAGACAACACAAATACGGAATGAAAAACCAAACCTGCAAAAATATGGATAAATCTCAAATGGATTAGGATAACTGAAAGAAACCTGACTCAAAAGGCTACATATTGTATGGCTCTATTCATAGAACATCGGGGCAGCAGAGGGAGACACAAAACAAGGACTGAGAATTGATTATTAGTTGTCCAGGGTTAAAGAAGGTGGAGGATTTGAAGATTTAACTACAAAGGAGTGGTAACAAAACAAAATTCTGTGGGACAGTAATTACACTGTTCAACAGTTACCCTACTATACCTTGTCCTAATTCAAACAACTGTTTCACAAAAAAATGTAAACCTTAAAAAAAAAAAAAAAGTAAGAAGAAAATTTAGCTAAAAAGGTAAAGAAGGAAAGAGCAAGGTGGACAACTATGTCACTCTCTTCTCCCAAAGTGAAAGTACAAGTGTCAGTCCCTCAGTTGTGTCCCACTCTTTTGGATCTCACGCACTGCAGCCCACCAGGCCCCTCTGTCCATGGAATTCTTCAGTCAAGAATACTGAAGTGGGTTGCCATTTCCTTTTTCAGGGGAAAATCCCAACCCAGGATTCAAACCTGGGTCTCCTGCAATGCAGGCAGATTCCTTACCATTTGAGTCACTAGGGTAGGCCATCTTCTCCCAAAGGAATGATGTTATAGAAATATTCTGACTGGTATTACAGTACAAAGCCTCATATGCCTTTTGGGGTAAAGAACAGAAGAATGAGATGGCAATCAAATATCCTAGTGGGCCAGAAATGTTTGCAATTATACACTGTCATGGTACAAGTTGACCCCAGGATGCTTTTTCCTTGAGAAAGAGAAAGAATTTAAGTCCCCTGACATACCTACCTCCACCATTCCTTTTTTTTTTTTTTGGCTTTGAAAAGGCAAATGTGAAAATGGGGGCAGGGAGGGAGAGGGAAATGAAAGAGCCATGGAAACACTGAACACATGTAACTGGTAATATAAATGCCATAAAACTGGTAATGTAACAACTTGCACAGAAAGACAAGAGCATGCCCTAAAATTAAGAAGGACATAAATTTCAGGTCCCAGTAAGTTTAAGATAGGCAAACATATTTATAAACTTACAAATGTTTTGTTTCCAGGAGCTCTTAGAAAGGGTTATCCCAAATTTTTTGGAAAACAAGTGACAGCTTTTTATCATAGGCACAAGGGGGCATCGGAGCACAGAGTATTCGGTATGCCTTGAGATATGCCTAAGGATTTCCCTACGTTCAGCCAAAAAGAGGAACCCAACAAGTGGTATACTTACTGCATTTCCATTTTTTTCAGTTGAAAAATTTATAAAACTGGATTTCAATGTCTGCAATTTTCAACAAACTCATCGAATGAATTTTTCTTCCTATCAAATCCTATAACAAAAATTGTTTTCCTCTCTTGATTATTTTTGGCTGCGCCAGGTCTTCATTACTGCACACAGGCTTTCTGTAGTTAAGAGGAGGCTGCTCTAGTTGCAGTGCTCAAACTTCTCCTTGTGGTGGCTTCTTGCTGCAGAGCACAGACTCTAGGGCAATAGGGCTTTAGTAATTGTGACACACAGGCTTGGCTGCCCTGTGGCATGTAGGATATTCTAGGACCTGGGATAGAACTTGTGTCCTCTGGTCAGAGCACTAGATCCCACATGCAGCAACCAAGGGTTCGCACTGTTGTTTCTGTTGTTTAGTCGGTAAGTTGTGTCCAACTCTTTGTGAACCCACGGACTGTAGCCTGCCAGGCTCCTCTATCTATGGGATTTCCCAGGCAAGACTACTGGAGTGGACTGTCAATTCCTTCTCCAGGGAATCTTCCTGACCCAAGGATCAAATCCCAGTCTCCTGCACAGTAGGCGGATTCTTCACCGCTTAGCCACTAGGGAAGAGTTCTCATGACACAACTAAAAGATCCCAGGTGCCGCAAGTTAAGACCTGGAGCAGCAAAACAATTAATTAAAAAATATAAAATGGCACAGTATTTGTATACAAGCTATGCACCTCCCATTATCTTTAAATCATCTCTAAATTATGTATAAAATCTAATACATTCAAATACAATGTAAGTGCTATGTAAAGTTATCAGTGATAGGCAATTCAAGATTCATTTTTGGAGCTTTCTAAAATTCTCCTCATTCCCCACCCCAAGTATTTTCAATTCTTTGTTGGATGAATCCAAGGATATAGAATGCTCAGACATGGTAGGTCATGGAAAACAGACTGTAGTGAGTCAGTAGCCTAATCCCGCATAATGTTAAATGAGTGTTTTTTAGGGGAGGAATGACCATTTAAAACTCTTGGATTTAAATAAATGTAGTAATGCTTCCAATCACTGCAGCTATTATCTATTGCTCTCAAATTTCTCATCTTTGGTCAGTGACAGTCTGTTCAATTAGTTTCTGAATCTTCTAGATATAACCATAGTAGTCTTGGATAGCTTCCTTGCTTCTACACCAGGGCATTAACTTGTCCAACTCCTATCTCAGACCTGAAATCAATTATATACCCAAGGAACCCTAAAACTTCAGCAGGAAATGGCATTCAGAGACAACAGTCTGGGTTCTAGGAGTTCTCATTATTCCTGAACTGGTCAAGTATACTAGTAAGAGTTAGGATATCTTTATATTGATACTCCTATATAAGATTCTACATGTTTTTGTAAATGGCATGACTCTTGTTCCTAACTCATTTCTCCCATATTGAAGATCCTGTTATACAAAGACATCAATATAAACGCATTTGCTTGGTTGCAGGATACATATATAACAATCTAGGGATAATACCAACACTACTTAATGAAAAAATCTGTTTCATTTTGCTTTCATTTTTAGGATCTTTCTTTAATGATTCAAACTTGTTTTTAAAATAATGTAAAACATTTACATAGTTTCAAAGTCATATCTAAAAAACAAACATGTTCACAGAACCCTATAGATATTCCTTCTGTCCTGTTCCCTATGATTGGACAGTTTATGGTTAATTCCTATGTTAAAAAACTAAAGGCAGAAATGCACATAAACTATGAATACAGGGTAGATAAATAACAACACTTTATAAATTTTTCTATATCTTATTGTTATTTCATAATATGTATACTGGCCCTATAATGAATAGGACATCTTTTTTGGGTGTTAGTTCTAGAAGGTCTTACAGGTCTTCATAGAACTGTTCAACTTCAGCTTCTTCAGCATTACTGGTCAGGGCACAGGCTTGGGTTACTGTGATATTGAATGGTATGCCATGGAAACAAACAGAATTCATTCTGTCATCTTTGAGATTCATCCAAGTACTGCATTTCGGACTCTTTTGTTGACTATGATGGCTATTCTATTTCTTCTCAGGAATTCTTGCCCAAGTGGTAGATATAATGGTCATCTGAATTAAATCCACCCATTCCAGTCCATTTTAGTTCACTGATTCCTAAAATGTCGATGTTCACTCTTGCCATCTCCTGTTTGACCACTTCCAATTTGCCTTGATTCATTGACTATACCAAAGCCTTTGACTGTGTCGATCACAACAAACTGTGGAAAATTCATCAAGAGGGGGGTAATACCAGACCACATGACCTGACTCTTGAGAAACCTGCATGCAGATCAGGAAGCAACAGTTACAACTGGACATGGAACAACAGACTGGTTCCAAATAGGGAAAGAAGTCAAGGCTTCATATTGTCACCCTGCTTATTTAACTTATATGTAGATTACATCATCAGAAACACTGGGCTGTATGAAGCACAAGCTGGAATCAAGATGGCAGGGAGAAATATCAGTAACCTCAGATATACAGATGACATCACACTTATGGCAGAAAATGAAGAGGAACTAAAAAGCCTCTGATGAAAGTGAAAGAGGAGAGTGAAAAAGTTGGCTTAAAACTCAACATTCAGAAAACTAAGATCATGGCATCTTGTCCCATCACTTCATGGCAAATAGATAGAAATAGTGACAGACTTTATTTTTGGGGGCTCCAAAATCACTGCAGATGGCAACTGCAGAATTAAAAGATGTTTACTCCTTGGAAGGAAAGTTATGACCAACGTAGACAGCATATTAAAAAAGCAGAGACATTACTCTGTCAACAAAGGTCCGTCTAGTCAAGGTCATGGTTTTTCCAGTAGTCATGTATGGATGTGAGAGCTGGACTATAAAGAACGCTGAGCCCTGAAGAATTGATTTTGAACTGTGGTATTAGAGAAGACTCTTGAGAGTCCCTTGGACTGCAAGGAATTCCAACCAGTCCATCCTAAAGGAGATCAGTCCTGGGTGTTCACTGGAAGGATTGATGTTTAAGCTGAAATTCCACTACTTTGGCTACCTGATGCGGATTAGTGGACTCATTTGAAAAGACTCTGATGCTGGGAAAGATTGAAGGCGGGAGGAGAAGGGGATGACATAGGATGAGATGGTTGGATGGCATCACTGACTCAATGGACATGGGTTTGAGTGGACTCTGGTAGTTTGTGATGGACAGGGAGGCCTGGTGTGCTGTGGTCCATGGGGTCGCAAAGAGTCAGACATGACTTGAGCGACTGAACTGAATTGATACTAGCCACCACAACACAGACGATACAGTTTATCTGCTTCTATAAGTGAAAGCAAAAGTGAAAGCTGCTCAGTCCTCTCCAACTCTTTGCAACCCCATGAACTATACAGTCCATCAAATTCTCTATGCCAGAATACTGCAGAGGGTAGCCTTTCCTTTCTCCAGGGGAATCTTCCCAACTCAAGAGATTGAACCCAGGTCTCCGCATTGCAGGCGGATTTTTTACCAGCTGAGCCACCCTGGAAGACCAGAATACTGGAGTGGGTAGCCTATCTCTTCTCCGGCGGATCTTTCCTACCCAGGAATTGAACTGGAGTCTCCCGCATTACAGATGGATTCTCTCTCTACCAGCTGAACTATTAAGGAAGATTTAAAGAAAAAAAGGTCAATGTCAAAGAAGTGGTAATAAAAGTGTCACTAGGAAACCCAACAGACTGGCCCAGAGGAAAACAAGTTTTACCTACTACTCCCAAATCGCTATTTCCTATCCAAGCTGCATGAACCTTTTCAAACCTTAGAAATATGCATCCAAAATACATTCTAGGTAAGTATAATTTAGCAAGATCAACAATGGAAAAAGGGAGATCTTAAATTCGGATGATGAAGTTACAGAAGTGATTTCATGGAAGGTATGGAGTGATGTTCAATGTTCTGTATCACTACTTTCCAGGTCACATATTACAGTGTACACAGAGTATTCTTTGGAATCAAGAACACTGAGACTTTGGCAAAAATTCACTGAGCCTCACTTTTCAAATTAGCAAGATAGAAGTAATAATGGATACTATAGAGGGTTATGGTAAAGATTAAACATGATACTGCAAGAAAAGGATTCAAAGTAACTGACACATCTTGGCTTCTCTTTTTGTCCTTAAAGCATGATGTACCTCATAAAGACTAAAAATGCTTGGCTAGAGATTTATCACCGTAATCAAGACTTCATTGCACTGAAATGTTAGACATGATCCATAAAATAGTTATTCAGGAAAATTAAGGTGAATTTAATATTTAGAAGAACCATCAGAGAAATAGGCCAGTTTCACTTAAAAATAAGAGTGGGAAAGGGGAGGGGAGAAGACACAGACACACTAATATTTTTAATTTTTTTCATTATACAATGGTTAAATCACATTAGTATTTAACCTGTATTTAGTATTTTAACATAAAAAGTAAAATTCTCTTCATATATAAAAGGAAATTTATCAGAAAACAGCAACATGTCTTTATCTTTCAAAAACAGGCACAGAAGGAGGATTACTGAGTAGCAGAGATGCAAGACATCCAGAAATCCACAAACCTAAGGGTGACATCTTTCCTTTTCCAGCATCAAGGTCTTTTCCAATGAGTCAGTTCTTTGCATCAGGTGCTCAAAGTATTGGAGGTGGGAAAGACTGAAGGAAGGAGGAGAAGGGGAGGAAAGAGGATGAGATGGCTGGAAGGCATCACCAACTCAATGAACATGAATTTCAGCAAGCTTTCAGAGTTGGTGATGGATAGGGAAGTGTGATGTGCTGCGGTCCATGGGGTCACAAAGTTGGACACAACTGAGTGACTGAACTGAACTGAAGGGTGACATTATGGAAATTTGCGAAGGAGAACAATCAGAGGCAATAATATTTACAAGTATATAATGGAAATTGGCCATATGAAGAATTTTTTAATAATGTTTTCTTAATGTTAAAACATATGGGTATTCATTACTATCAACAATGAAACTGGTGAAAAGAAATAATCAACAACTTTAGCCAATTCAATTTGAAACTGTAAGTCATTGCTATTTACCATCTGCAACAGGTAAAAGTCTATACAACATAATTCTTGCTCTCAAGGAGATTTACAATCATATTTCAAAAGGACTGCAAAAAATATTTAGATAGCAATCCGTATTAAAAACACCATTATAAAGCATTTCAAATTTAAGTTCACATAATACATGTACATACATTTCTCAATTATTTTTTAACATCTAAATTCTTTCAATTCGTCTACAAAGTAGATATTAAGTACATTTTATAAATGAAAACTTTAATACAGAAAGAGGTTATATGAGTTATCCAACATTACACAGTCAACATTTGGTAGAGCCAGAACTCAAACATGAGCGCTACTATTATAAGAGTACACACAGTTCCAAAATGAAAAACTATTCACAATGTGAATGAGAGACCAAAGAGCAAGAGTTAGTTTTTAATTATACAGATGTGGATAATTCTAATGAGAAATGGGAGACGATATTCCCTATGAAAATATGACTCTACTAAGAAAAGTACTATTTTACCAAAATTTGATTTCCCAGGGCCTGATACACTTTTACGAATTTAAATACTTTTAGTGGATTGAATTAATGAAGGTGATGAGTGAGTGAAATAGTATGACTACATATAATTTTCAGATATCAGATTTTAAAAGGACATATATAAATAATGGAAGGAGGGAAATGTAACTAAAAATGTTTATAAAATTAACACAAACTTCCTAAGAATAGTACATCAGAATAAGCTAAATTTTATAAATGATACAAAGGAAAACCAAACGGGTCCACTGGCTGCATAAGAGATGAACTAGGAAGAAACAAGAATATTGCATGGAAAAGATGACGTAATGTTAGCAGATGCAGAGAGAATAAAGAACTACTCACACCTTCTCTTTTGCATCCATCTTCTCCACCAAGGAGAATTGAGTAGAAAACTGGAAAAGGTAGAAGAAACATAGTTAAAAAGTAAATGAAGTTGAAATGAGTAAAGAAGACAGTGAGAGAATACCTATCCACTTTTAAAATTATTGTTTCTCTACAGAGCTTCAAGTAGGCTGCACCTCTAATGTGTATAACCTGTAAAACAATGTAAGAAAACCATTTCTAAAACACTAATTTTGAAAGAAAAAAAAATTTTTAAGAAAAGTATTTTAAAAACAAAAACATATACCCTTTGAGTTTAAAAGATTTTTGACAATCCATTAATGATCTATATCTGAAATACAAAAACTTCTGTTTGAAGATGGCTTATAAGCACTAAAAAAATTAAAAGGCTATCCCTGGGGCATACTTCTTTTCCACCACAAGTTATGCTAAACTTATTTATCAGTATATTTTTTCTTTTCAGGTAGACTAGGGTAACACTAGATGTTTTTAATTAAAATATTCTAGGGAAAGATTCTGAAAATCTTTAGGAATAAAATTTTTAAAAATATATGATCATTAATAATAAGTACAACCAGGTACTCATAACTGTATAAACAAACATAATTTACAATATTAACCAAGAACTAAAGTTAAACTGAATGTCTTCAAAAGTAATCCACGGGGCTCTATCTTCATACTTTAATCAAGATACTCAGATGACTCCACAGGATTCAAATTTAAGAAAAATAACATGTTGGATGATAAGTTTCAAAAAAAACTCAATTAGAAAATAAAATCAACTAATACTAAAATAACAGCAATAGCAATGGCAGCAGATTTCATGAAATGAAAGATTAAGCTAAAGTAAGAATTTGGGAAAGGTGATAAACACTCCAACTCACAGCAGAGAAGCCCCCAAAGTCAAAATCTGGTCAAAAATTGGCTGAGGGTAAAGTAGGCCTAATTGAAAGAATCAGTCTATTTAAGCAACAGCCAGACCCACTGATCTCTCCCTGGCACTAGCCTAGCAACTGCCTCTTCTCCCACTTTGGGAGAAAGAGTTTTCCCCCCTAGAAATAGATCATCAGAGGGTCTCTCAATCAGAGCTGAAATCGTTACTGAACTAGGATGACAAAGTGAAACTATACATAATGAGATGTTGAGAGCCAATCCCTTCCCTCCCACACTCAGTCTTTTTACCTCAAAGTGTTCAACTTTTGAGAGCCAGGGAAAAACTAATTTGTTTCTCTGGGAAACTTGACCAGTTTAAGATAAAAGACATTCAAATATACAGACATCAGGTGTTCCCCAAGGACATGGTCTGATCTCCAAGCAGGTAAGACTACAGTCAACAAATCCTGCCCACATGCTAAAAGCTCCCAAAGTGCTTTTTAAGATTTATGTTATTAAGTATGAGTAGTCAAAAAGAAACACCAAATATTTTATGTGGAGGAAACACAAAATATAAAACCTAGACAGTGGATTACACAGAGAAAAAAGCAAAAAAGTAAGACTGAAGGGAGAAGAAAACAAGCAAAAAACACACAAAAGCTAATATTAATAGTCTCAATAATAGAAATCACATAAAAAACACAGAGTATTATAAAAGAATTTAAAAATAACCATTCAGGGAACAGAAAAGTTTAAGGAAATAAAGAGCAGAAATGAAAAGCAACAGAAAGTTAGAATATGTACTTGAAAACTTCTCCTACTAACTGGAACAAAAAGAGAATAGTAAAGAAAAGATATGGTATGAGGAGGACCAGTATGGCCCCATATCCCAGTACAAAATTTCCAGAAAAGAGAAACAGAAAAGGATTCAGAAGAGACAGAATTAAAGCAACAATTCAGGCAATTTTCTGGAATTGAAATTCCAAGATCCCATACTGAAAAGCAACTCCTGGAGAGCCAAGCACACAGATAAAAAGAGATGGACATACAGAAACGTGGTGGTGAAATTTCTAAGCACGAACAGAAGAGAAGATCCCACATGCTTCCATCTTATAAAAGAATGAAAGAGCAGAATGATAAGACTTCTCAAAAGCAACATCAGAATCTGGAAGATGTGTCAGTGCTTTCAAAACTCTAAGGAAGAATGTCCCATCTTTAATTCAGAATTTTATATCCAGTCAGACATGAGTCAAGTTTGAGGGTAGAATACAGAGACTTTCAGATGAACTAGCAATTAAAATATGTCCAAACAGGTAGCCCTTTTCAGAGAAATTACTGGAGGATACACAGAATAAGCCAAGACAAAGAATAAGCCAAGACACAGAATTCAGGAACATGATCTGAGAAAAATAGAGGGGCAAAGGAAGTGCAGTGCCGCACATATAGTAAGCTTTATATAAAGTCTGCTTCATAACTGTTTTTACTGAGCAAGAGCCTGTGGGGCCCTTCTAGATACAAATCCCTTCCATGCCTTTGTTTCCAGTTTGTAGGAAATATCTTCATTCAGACTCCCTGACTTTCCCTGAGTTCCAAACAGCAGATTCAAACAACTGCTCATCAGGGAAGGGATTGTGAAAAGCTGCTCAGTCGTGTCCAACTCTTTGTGACCCCATGGACCCCCTATACAGTCCATGGAATTCTCCAGGCCAGAATACTGGAGGGGGTAGCCTTTCCCTTCTCCAAGGGATCTTCCCAACCCAGGGACTGAACCCAGGTCTCCTGCAGTGCAGGCGGATTTTGAAGTCCAAGAATATGGGAGTAGGTAGCCTATCCCTTCTCCAGCAGATCTTCCCAACCCAGGAATCAAACTGGGGTCTCCTGCATTGCAGGTGGATTCTTTACCAACTGAGCTATGAGAGAAGCCCAGAAACAAATGAGGAGCAATCAAGAAGCAAGTGCAGCAGTAAAGCAGGGTCCCGATTCCTCAAGGAATATACATCATAACACCTTAGGGTTCTTCTGCAGAAACAAGGTCCCAACCCAGGTGGAGGATAGTAACTTCAAACTGAGCACAAGACGCCAGGAACACCACCCTGTCACCACACTACCCATCAAGCAGGGCAAGATAACGGAGATCTGATTCCACCTCCCGCCCTCCCATCCTAGTAACTCCTGCTTTAAAAACTTGCATTGCTGAGCAGAATCTTCAGAGCAGATTTTTGGACTAGAGTCTGCCATCTCCCTAGGTTGCTGGCCTCCTGGATTAAGTGATCTTTCATTTGCAACCAAGGCCTGTCTCTCCAATACTGGCTTCTGAGCAGTTAGCAGCTGAACCTGAGGTCAATAATACCTCCAGTCACAATTTCTCTCCAGCTAACCTAATACCACCAGATTATCTTTCTTAGAACAGTTCCTTTCATCTCACTTTAATAATGCAAAATATACATGAATACATTCTGAATCAAGATCAAGCTCTACATTTCATATTTATAGCTCTCCATGACATCTTCCAAGGGTCAGCAAACAGGTCCTACAAACCAGTTACCTACTTTTGTACGTAAATTTTTATTGAAATACAGCTACCCTCACTAATGTATGCACTGTTCACAGATGCTTTCTCACTCTGGTATCAGAGTTGGTTGGAATATAGTCCATAAGGCCCACAAAGCATAAAATGTTTAGTATTTGGTCCTTTAAAGGAAGTATTTGCCAGTCCCTGACTAGTTCAATCTCTTATCTGTATCAATCGCATATACATATTTAGCATGTCTAAAATGGAACTCACTTTTCTTTTCAGAGACTGGCTCTTCTCAACTTCATTATTTTATGAATATTTAATAAATACCTATTGCGACTTTGTTACATGCCAAACACTGTTCTAGTAGTTGGTATGCGGGAACAAGAAGAAAGCCCCAACTCTTACGGAGCATAATTTGTTTCAGAGAGCAATAAACCAAAAATAACCTACACACGTAAGTATATGTCAGTTGGTAATAAGTGTTATGAAGAAAAACAGGTATTTAGGATAATACAATGACAGAAGACTGGGGTGATGTTTTAGATATGATCTTTCAAATGAATAGAATATTGAAATTAAACAGAATCTTGAATTAGAAAGTGAAGCACAAGAATGCTTTGGGGAAAAGCAATCCAGCAGCAGAGATGAACTCAACCCCAAGAGAGGTGTTTCTTTAAATTTGGAATGAGTACCTCCCTTGCCTCACTCTAGTCCCAAATCCTGTTGTTAACCACATTATATACAGAATACATAAAGGAACCTCCTACCAATCAAAAAGAATAAGCAAGCAATCCAATTATATAAGACTTGGTCAGGGACCCCAAAAAAGAGATAGATCCAAACAGCCAATAAGCATATGAAAAAATACTCAACAAATTATTCAATGAAATGTAAATTAAAATTAAAGAAAAATACTATTACACATTTCTGAAGATAGGCAAAATCCCCAAGTGAATACAACTTTATTCAAAAGCCAAAAAATCTTGAAACAACCCAGCTACCTGCAATTTGGAGAAGAGCTCAACTGTGATATATTCGTACAATGAAATATTTTATGCCAATAAAAATAATAAATTTCTGGTAGATCCAATAACATTAATGAATTTATTAGTACATTAATAAATAATATATCAAAACACTAATATACATTAATATATCAAAATACTATCTATCATAACAAACCACATTAATGAAATAGAGAAAGCAATAAAACCGGGAGTGAAACCACACAGGACCCTGTGGGGCTCCTGAGCATAGAAGTTCATTTTCTCCCATGTCACATTTGTAGAGACTAGGTTTCAACCTCCATGATCCTTCTTGAGTTGCCAAGAGCAGCTTCAAACAGCTGCAAAAGATCCAGAGACAAGGGACAGTCAAGAAACAATAGTGCAGTCTGCGGGCAGGGTCCTGGTTCCACCTCAAGGTGTACACATAATAGGATCTTTGAGCTCTTCTGTAGACTGTACATATGTCTCGCTCCAATCATGTCTGACTCGCAACTCTATGGACTATAGCCCACCAGGCTCCTCTGTCCATGGGATTCTCCAGGCAAGAATAGTACGGTGGGTTGCCATGCGCTCCTCCAAGGGACTTTCCTAATTCAGGGAAAGAACCTGAGTCTCTCAACTCTAACCTGCATTGAAGATGAGTTCTGTACCACTAGTTTCCCTTGTACAAGTTGTTGTTTAGTCACCAAGTGGTGTCCAATTCTTCACCACTCCATGCCACGCTTCCCTGTCCCTCACCATCTCCTGGAGTTTGCCCAAGTTCACATCCATTGCATCAGTGATGCCATCCAACCATCTCATTCTGTCACCCTTTTCTCCTGCCTTCAGTCTTTCCCAGCATTGAAGTCTTTTCCAATGACTTGGCTATTTGCATCAGGTGGCCAAAGCATTGGCCTATAGAACTAGAACTTGCCAGAACCACAGTAGAATGAAGCATTTTTCATTCCAGAGAGAAGGTGACAATGTGATAACCTTGAGAGGCACAGAAATTCAACCCAGGGGACCACCTGAGGCTAGATTAAAGGAATGAAGGCCCTTTACATATCTCTATCCTTATCAGCCCTTGAGCCACTGGTACAAAAACTCCTCACCAAACCCCCCCAGGTTGGAACACACAGTTTTGAGGGTATTAGCCCATTATGACACTCCCTTAGCCTAGCAAAGCAATAAAGCCCTTCTTTTGTATTTCACTTAAAAGCCTTTCTCTGAGATTCAATTCAGCATTGGCATCAGCAAGGGGGTACATTGTATTTTGATCTTGACAGTAGTTACATGAATAGATAAAAAACGTATTTTTCTTTAAAGATCAAAGAATAACACTGAGTCTTCAAAAAACTGAGTTACCCTACTGAGTAGGGTAACTTCTCTGTCCAAAACTTTCCTTTTTCTCCTGCCTCTGCTCCTTCACAATTCAATTCAGTTTAGTTCATTTGCTCAGTCCTGTCCAACTCTTGGTGACCCCACTGACTGCAGCATGCCAGGGTTTCCTACCCATCACCAACTCCTGGAGCTTGCTCAAACTCCTGTCCATCGAGTTGGTGCTGCCATCCAACCATCTTATCCTCTGTCGCCCCTTCTCCTTCTACCCTCAATCTTTCCCAGCATCAGGGTCTTTTCTAAAGAGTCCGTTCTTCACCACCAGGTGGCCAAAGTATTACAGTTTCAGTATCGGTCCTTCCAATGAATATTCCGGACTGATTTCCTTTAGGATGGATTGATTTGATCTCCTTGCAGTCCATGGGACTCTCAAGAGTCTTCTCCAACACCACAATTCAAAAGCATCAAGTCTTTGGCGCTCAGCTTTCCTTATGGTCCAGCTCTCACCATAACGACTGGAAAACCACAGATTTGACTATACGGACCTTTGTTGGCAAAGTAATGTCTCTGCTTCTCAATATGCTGTCTAGGTTGGTCATAACTTTTCTTCCAAGGAGCAAGCGTCTTTTAATTTCATGGCTGCAGTCATCATCTGCAGTGATTGTGGAGACCAAAAAAATAAAATCTGTCAATTTCCACTGTTTTCCGATCTCTTTGCCATGAAGTGATGGGACGAGAGTCCATGATCTTAGTTTTTTGAATGTTGAGTTCTAAGCCAGCTTTTCACTCTCCTCTTTCACTTTCATCAAGAGGTTCTTTAATTCCTCTTCACTTTCTGCCGTAAGGGTGGTGCCATCTGCATATGTGAGGTGATTGATATTTCTCCTGGCAATCTTGATTTCAGCTTGTGCTTCATCCAGTCTGGCATTTCGCACGATGTACTCTGTATATAAGTTAAATAAGCAGGGTGCCAATATACAGCCTTGACATACTCCTTTCCCAATATGGAACCAGTCTATTGTTCCATGTCCGGTTCTAACTGTTGCTTCTTGACTTGCATACAGATTTCTCAGGAGGCAAGTAAGGTGGTCTGGTATTCCCATCTCTTTTAAGAATTTTCTACAGTTTGTTGTGATCTATACAGTCAAAGGTTTTAGCATAGTCAATGAAGGACAAATAGATGTTTTTCTGGAATTCTCTTGCTTTTTCTATGACCAAAGGGATGTTGGCAATTTGATATCTGATTTTCTCTGCCTTTTCCAAATCCAGCTTGAACATCTGGAAGTTCACGGTTCATGTACTGTTGAAGATTCACTTGGAGAATTTTGAGCATTACTTTGCTAGCTCTGAGATGAATCCAGTTGTGCAGTAGCTTGGTATTGTCTTTCTTTGGGATTGGAATGAAAACTGACCTTTTCCAGTCCTGTGCCACTGCTTAGTTTTCAAATTAGCCAGAGGTATAACTGAGCACACACAAGTGTTAGTTACCTAATAGCATTCACAGTTGTCAGAGAGACTAGAGCTTTCTAGGAGCTAAAGCAAAAGATGAGTTAAATAAGCCAGTATCTCACTATGTAAGATAAAAATATGCTGACAATTGCACTGATACAATAAATAGAGCCATTTAATTTGAAGTCCTACATGTGGCATGTGTGTATGTATGTGTATATATATATACACTTCAGAATCACTTTCTGTAACAGGCTAAGACAAGTAAGTACAAATACTTAATCTGTGATTTCATCTGAAGGTAAATTTAGAGCTGTGGTAACTACTGTGCTAACTACCCATCAGCCACAACTACTGAGCCTGCAGACGCCAGCAAACACGTGACAGAACGAAAGAGCCCATGCACTGCAACTTCTGAAAGGCCACACACACTGGAGCCTGTGTGACACAATCAGAGAGCCCACGTGCCACAACTACTGAGCCTGCGCACTCCAGACTCTACAGGCCACAGCTAGAGGGCCTGCATGCTGCAACCACTGAAGCTGTGTGTTCTGGTGCCTACACGCCACAATTACTGAGCCTGCACGCCACACCGAGAAGAGTCCACACACTGCAAATGATCCTGCATAACACAACAAGGATCCCACATGTGGCAGCTAAGACCCAATATAGATAAAAAACTAATTTAAAAAAAACAAAAAACCCTTACTTGAAAACCATTGGCAAGTTCAGGTGTTTTGTGCATAAGCTGCTTGTTTCTCCTTGCTTGGTGCCCTGAAATAAACACTAAAGTTTCCTTTACCACGACCTGGTGTCAGTATACTGGCATGCTGAGCAGTGGTGAAAAGACCCAAACTGGGTTCAGGAAGAAGAACAGAATATATTCTTTGACTATGATATGGTTTAAATAAAAGAAATAACAATAAGATCACAACACAGCATATGCATCAAAACAATCATAAAATAGCTGCTAAATAAAATATCATTGAAAAATGACTAGTTCAGAGCTATCTTAAAACCTAAGTCATTTAATCAGACTAAAAGAAATATCATTTTCAAATAGTATCATTTTTCAATATATGGCTTCATCTGTGCAAGATAATGAGAAAATAGGTCAGCTATCTTAAAACCTAAGTCATTTAATCAGACAGAGTAAAAGAAAAATCATTTTCAAATACTTAATATCATTTTTCAATATATGGCTTTATCTTCAAAAGATAATGAGAAAATAGGTCAAAGACGAGCACTCTGCAATAGCTGATTCATAGATAGCTCAGTTGGTAAAGAATCTGCCTGCAATGGAAGAGACTCTAGTTCGATTTCTGGATCAGGAGGACCCCCTGGAGAAGGGATAGGCTACCCTCTCCAGTATTTTGGGGCTTCCCTTGTGGCTCAACCGGTAAAGAATCTACCTGCAATGTGGGAGACCTGGGTTTGATCCCTGAGTTGGGAAGACCCCCTGGAGAAGGGAAAGGCTACCCACTCCAGTATTCTGGAGAATACTGGAGAATTCCATAGACTGTATAGACCATGGGGTCGCAAAGAGTCGGACATGACTGAGTGACTTTCACTTTCACATAAAATTGTTTGGACTTGAACAAGTCTGGAGCTAAATACCAAAATAGATTATTCACTTGTGTTTTGCCTTTTATATATATGAGTGATGAAATAAACTTACTTCTGCTTATATTAACAATAACATCTTAAAAATGTGACATTCTATATTAATATGTATAGATTTATAAGAACGGTATCCTGAGAGTAAAAAAAACAGATACAATTTCATATTGTAGGAAAATTTTATGAAGTAGTGGCAACTACTGGAAAGGAGGAAATCTTAAGATTAATTTAGTAAAACAGTTGGTTAAACTCCTTTCTGGTGGGAAAAATGCCCTTCACAGCTGCCTTCTGTTAAAAAAAAAAATTTCTCTTTTGATAGGAGATAAAGAAATCAGGAGGTACAACAATGGCAGAGCCTCTGCATATGTGCTGTACATGTGTGCACCCATGCGAGAGAGCGATAAATGCTAAGACATTTAAATAAATTCTTTTAACTTTTGCCAAGTAACTAAACTTTTCTCCTTCTAGTCAGATTAAAGGCGGAATGCAAGAAAGTCACAAATATTTTGTGATGAAAATTAGCAAATTTCAAAATGACATTTTGGGCTTCCCTGGTGGCTTAGCTGGTAAAGCATCTGATATGTAATGTGGGTTCGATCCCTGGAATTGAGAAGGAAAAGAAAAAAAAACGACAAACACTGATAAATCCCAGATCAATAGGAAAAAAATAAAGATGGATTTTAACCAAATCAATGGAGAGGGAACCTGAGTAAACAGTGAACAATAAATACTAAAAGGTTCACACTTCTACAAAGGTATTTAGACTTCTTACAATGTTAGCTGAATATTCTATGTTCTAAAATTATTGATTATTGAGAAAACTTTATCTACTTAACTTTCTTATTGAGTTTTGTTTTAAGGAGCACATGACTCTATGTGCTGTATTTTCTAATTTACAAATTCCAATTTAAAGATCAAATTTAACCAGATCACAAAATGGAAGGTGCTCAAACCATTCTCACAGTTTCTTCGTGGCTCTCATAAGCACCCTCACCAAAAGATTGTGATCCTAGTATTCTGAGGTAGAAGAAATATAAAAATGCAGAAAAACACTATCGAATAAAAAAAATTATTCTGACACTGAAAGTGAGCAAGCAAGCTATGTTGGATAAACTGAAAAACAACAGCTTAATTTTCCCCAAAAGGCTTTAGGAGTGAATTTGATTAGATGCCTTTTCTCTTACTGCTGCCCACACTACAATCTTACCCCCTCTTTTTAAGATCCAGCTCCATTTTACTGGTTTTGAAAATGAGTAGAGCTTCCCTGGTGGCTCAGTGGTGGAGAATCCACCTGCCAATGCAGGAGACACAGGTTCACTCCCTGATCCAGGAAGAACTCACGTGCCGCAGAGCAACTAAGCCCGTGCGCTGCAACTACTGAACCTGTGCTCTTGAGCCCATGCTCTGCAACAAGAAAAACCACCACAATGAGAAGCGCGTGCACCACAGCAAGAGTAGCCCCTGCTCACCCCAACTACAGAAAGCTCACACAGCAACAAAGACCCAGCAGTCAAAAATAAAGAAATAAAGTAAAAAAAAAAAAAGAAAGAAAGAAAATGAGTAAATGTAGCAGTGTGGGCTGAATAATAAAAATATCATTATTTACTTAAGAAGATAATTTTTCTACATACAGTTACCTCACTAAAACTTTAGTATATGTAATATCACAGGCACAGTAAAGATAAACTTCATTAGAATTTTACCTATAATTGTTTTACCTTTGCAGCAGCAGCACAGAAAGGTTTGTTGCAAGGAGATGGGTGGCTCATGGCCCGAAAAGCTGAGAGCTTTGAATGTTACCTATAAATTTTAGTGTCCTATACATATTTCTTAAAAGTCCCAGCTTATTAATAACTTTTTCAACCTAAAAAATTTCATATGTGACTTTTATCAGGAGACACTGATTTACTAATTTACTAATTACTATATCAGGAGACACAGTAATTTAAAAGTTACTGTAATTTGATAACATTACTGAAGAAATAATTACCCATAGTTTTCTTTAAAGCTTTTATGTACAAATGTATAAAATTGACTTTTCCTGCAGTATAATTGATACAGGCCATTAAGTTTGGTTCATATGGATTCAACAAAACTATAGCATAGATGTTAAGATTTTTTAAAGTTTTAGTTTAACATAGTTATTCTTAGACCACCTGATAGCTCTAAAAAACCTTTTAATTTTTTTAAGGTGAAATATAAGCTATACCAACTCATTATCAAATGTAATCCTTTAAAGAACTAGCTAATAAAGAACTATATAATCTTAAGGCATACATAGCTGTTACAAAGCCAAAAGTAGAACTAACTATAACATTATATTTCTTAAATTTTCCTTAAAATAAAATGTTTTCCCCACATCTGACACAATGAAAAGCAAATATAATATTCTAAGGAACAGCAACACCTGCAAGGAAAAGATCTAGTCTGGCAACTGTTAGTACTATAAAATTAACACTTGATTCTCAACCTTTATGATACTCCTTTTCACTCCTTCCTACACATTCAAAGGATGTGATTAAAGGAAACAGAGCTTAGAGTGTTCATGCTGAACACCCTCAACTACACAGCTGACTCTCTTACATCCTCTAAAAAGAGACTGTCCTTCAGAAAACAAGCTTTAACATACATTTATGCAGCATCCTGCTCCTAGTTATAAGTTCCAGATATGGTAAGCGTTCAGTGAAACATTTAATGTCTAGGTAAAAATGCTATACTTTTGAACAGTATTTACAATCAAATAAGAATACTAACATAGTTTACACTGCACAAGAAAAAAAAAGACCAAGGCAATAAAAAACACACTTTAATCCTGAATGACAATTTCATAAGCAAATTTTTCAATAAAGTAAAATACTAATCATTCAACATACAAGATTTTGTTTTGTTGCTGTTTTCTAAAATAAACAATCACACTTTAAAACTACTTTAACTGTAATCCTTGATTTGGGAAAAATGACATCTCATTTTATCAATATTTTCTAAAGTGCTTTTAATATTTTAGAAAGATTTTGGTATTATTAAAAAAATGTTTAAATTTCTTTGGTATGTTACTAAACCACTAAAGGACTGTCAAGTAACAAGGGGAAACTGTCTAGTTGGCTGATGCTGTCTGTGCTGGCAATTTCTCAAACATCTGTTAAAGGTCAGATTTCTAATGCATGGAACCAATCAATAGAACTACACAGTTCTCCTAGTACAGTAAGAAGCTAAACAAAGAACACTATTTTACATAAGAAGAGAAACAGAACCTTAGCTTTGTAATTAATAACTTGTAGCAAAGTCTATCCTTTTCTCATCACAGAATTCATACATTTAAAATCATAAATTTTGTACATAAAACTCTACAATTTAAAAATTTGTAACTGACTTTTTAATTTCACACTCCACAGAAGGGCTGAATACCCAAATGAAATTTTAGGAATAATTTTAACATAACAAAAATATTTATATCAATGATTTTTTTATGAGTATGAAAATTTTAATAGTAGCAACTTAATTGAGTGATTCATTTTGCAACTAATTCACATTAGGGGATGACTGAGTTTACAAGAAGATATATCATTAAAACCAAATTTGTCACAGGAACATCCTGATTTTTATATGATCATAGAGACTGAGGTCAACTACTCTGAAAAACTGTTTGACTCAACTCATCTTGAACACAGCCTTTACTCTATGACTTGATCGATTTACCCATGGACTGTAACCTACCAGGGTCCTCTGTCCATGGGATTCTCCAGGCAAGAATACTGGAGTGGGTTGCCATTTCCTTCTCCAAACAAAGCACAACAGGTTACCAAAGAATAATAGTATCACCAGAAGCATTCTCAGTGTACACATACAGATGAGGCTACTTCTCCAAGGCCCCAAAAAATAAACTACCAGATACATTTAAAATTTTAAAAGAATTTTGTATCAGGCAAAATAATACAACAGATGAACATGTTCCAGGCAAAGGATAAAGAAAAGTCCCAGAAGAACTAAGTTCAAGATAGTGACCATAAAATTGAACAAAGAATTCAAGTGAAGATTGACTGCAGAGAGCAAGAAGCTAGAAAATTTTAACAAGGGATAGAAAATGTACCGGACAACCAAAGATGAAAAATACAGCAACTGAAGTGAGAAATACACTAGACTCCAGGGGTCATTCATCAACCTTGACACCAGGAACTGGTTTGTGGAAGACAATTTTTCCAAGGATTTGGGTGGGGGGGAATGGTTTGGGGATAACTCAAGTGCATTACATTTACTGTATACTTTATTTCTACTATTATTACATAAGCCCCACCTCAGATCATCAGAGATCATGAGATCCTAGATGGTAGGGACCTCTGCAAATAATAGAAAGGAACCCATCAGCAAGCTAAAAGGCAGAGTTGTGGAAACCACTGATTCTGTACAAGAAAGAACAAAGAATGAAAAGAAAAGGGGACAGATTAAGAGACCTCTAGGACAATATCTAGTTCACTAATATTCTTGTTATCAGTTCAGTTCAGTCACTCAGTCGTGTCCGACTCTTTGCGACCCCACAAATTGCAGCACGCCAGGCCTCCCTGTCCATCACCAACTCCCGGAGTTCACTCAAACTCACATCCATCGAGTCAGTGATGCCATCAAGCCATCTCATCCTCGGTCGTCCCCTTCTCCACCTGCCCGCAATCCCTCCCAGCATCAGAGTCTTTTCCAATGAGTCAATTCTTTGCATGAGGTGGCCAAAGTACTGGAGTTTCAGCTTTAGCATCATTCCTTCCAAAGAAATCCCAGAGTTGATCTCCTTCAGAATGGACTGGTTGGATCTCCTTGCAGTCCAAGGGACCGTTAAGAGTCTTCTCCAATACCACAGTTCAAAAGCATCAATTCTTCAGAACTCAGCCTTCTTCACAGTCCAACTCTCACATCCATACATGACCACAGGAAAAACCATAGCCTTGACTAGATGGACCTTAGTCGGCAAAGTAACGTCTCTGCTTTTCTTGTTATAGGGGTTCCAAAAGGAAACAAGAGAAAGGGGTTGAAGCATGTTTGAAAAACTAAAAGCCTAAAACGTCCTTAACCTGGTAAAGGAAAGCAAATCCAACAATACACTAAAAGGATCTTACACCACCATCAAGTGGGATTTATCCCAGGGAGGCAAGGATTTTTTAATATCCACAAATCAATGCAATATATCACATAAATAAAGAGAAATTATCATCTGATCATCTTGTTAGATGCAGAAAAAACTTTGGTCAAAATTCAACACCCATTTATGAGAAAAACTCTGCAGAAAGAAGGCACAGAGGGAACATACCTCAACATAATAAATGTCACATATGAGGAGCCCAGAACTAACATACTCAACAGGGCAAAGCTGAAAGCATCTCCTCTAAGTTCCAGAATGAGATAAGGATACCTACTCTCAAAACTTTTATTTAATATAGTATTAAAGTCATAGTTACAGCAAGCAAAAATAAATAAAAGGAGTGCAAACTATTAAGAACTGTAGTGTTAAGATACTACACTCAGAAAATCCTAAAGACATTGCCAGAAAACTATTAGGTACATCAAAGAATTTGTGAAGTTGGATACAAGGTTAATATGCAGAAATATGTTGCATTTCTATGAAAAACAATGAATAATTATAATAAAAATAAACAATTAGAGAAAAATCATAGAAATACTCCCATTTACCAATGCATCAAAAAGGATGTGTAGGAATAAATCTATCACAGGATGCAAAAGACCTATACTAGAAAAACTGTAACAAACTAATAAAAGAAATGAAAGATGATACAAAAGGATGTGATCACTGTGTTCTTGTAACAGAACTGTTAAAATGACCACATTAGGCAAGAAAACCTACAATTCAACACAGTCCCTATCAAAGTAACAATAGCATCTTTTTTCAGAGCTATATCAATTAAAACCTGTATGGAAATACAAAGACTCTGAATAGCCAAAACAATCTTGAGAAAGACCATGAGTGGGGGAATTGTGCTGCCAGACTTCAGACTACACTACAAAGACTCAGTAACAAAAACAGTGCAATACCAGCACAGTGCAAAGCAGACATGTGTATCAATGTAAGAAAACAGACAGCCCAGAAATAAACTCACACACTTACAGTCAATTACGTCAACAAAGGAGGCAAGCATATGGCATGGAGAATGCAGTCTCTTCCATAAGCGGTGCTGGGAAAACTGGACAGCTACAGAATATTTTCTCACATAATACACAAAAATTAACTCAGAATGAATTAAAAGATCTAAATACAAGACCAGAAACCATAAAACTCCTAGAAGAAAATAAGTAAAACACTCTGACATGAATTGTAGCAATATTTTTTTCAGTCAATCTCAAGCAAAGAAAATAAAAGCAAAAATAAACAAATGAGATCTAATCAGACTTAAAAAATTTCACACAGCAAAGGAAACTATGGACAAAACTAAAAGATAATCTACTGGATGGGAGAAAATATTTGTTAGCTGTATGACTGGTAAGGGTTTATACTGAAAATATATATTAAAAGCTCATAAACTCATAATCAAAGAATAAACAACCTGATTAAAATTGGGCAGAGACCAGAATAAATATTTTTACAAAGACAAACACATGAACAACAGGCACATATAAAGATGTTCAATTTTGTTAATCACCATAGAAGTGCAAATTTAAACCACAATGAGCTATTACCTCACACCTTCCAGACTGGCTATAATCAAAAGACAGCAAGTAACAAATCCGGTGAGGATGAGGAGAAAAAGGAACCCTATACAGTGCTGGTGGGAATGCAAATTGGTGTAGCCACTGTGGAAATCAGAATGGAGGTTTCTCAAAGAAACTAAATGGAACTGCTAAATGACCCAGCAATCCCCCTCCTGGATATACATGATATTTGAAGAAAATATCAATGTTTACAGCGGAATTACTTACGATTGCCAAGTTAAGAAGTAACCAAAGGGCCCATCAACAGAAAAATGCATAGTTTATAGATATCTACACACACACACACACACACACACACACACACTGGAAAACTACTCAGTCAATAAAAAGAATGACAATTTTGCTGTTTGTAACTTGTACAGACTTGGAGGGTATTACACTAAGTGAAATAAGACAGAATTACAAATACTAGATGTTATCACTTCTATGTGAAATTTTAAAAATGAAACAAACTGGTGAATAAAAAAAAAAATAAAAAGACACATAGAGAAGAAACTAATGGTTACCAGCAGAGAGAGGGAAAGGAGTAGTGAGAAAATGTTTTACACGTAGCTCTAACTGTGGTTTCAATGATTACAAAACTGTAGCAGAGGGAATGGCAACCCACTCCAGTGTTCTTGCCTGGAGAATCCCAGGGACGGGGAAGCCTGGTGGGCCGCCATCTATGGGGTCACATAGAGTCGCACACGACTGAAGTGACTTAGCAGCAGCAGCAGAGTAATAGAAGTTTTATTCTCTAAGTTAATGTGCATCAAAACTAGTTAAAAAAATAAAATAGGTAAATCTTATAAATGATTTCAAACAGATTGAAGAAGATTATTTCATTACGAAGTACTCACCACGCACTGAAAAGTAGGAACAGTGTGTCATTTAAAAAAAAAACAAAAAAACCAACTGAGTATTTTTAAAGCTCTAGTGTTTAGAATTTACTCCATAATGAAGAACCAAATTTTTCCTATACAAAGGCAAGGTTTGGGAATAGACAAGAAATTTTTCCTTGACTATAAGCAGAGATATGTGTTAGAATAAAACTATTCTCTAAGGTTACAACTGATCATAGTTGTCGTAGTTGTCATTGTTGTTTTTTTAAACATACACCCCTGATCAGATATTCTGGAAACAAAACATGAAAGGAAATTGAGAACAATGCAAAAAGAAAGGGAAACAATAAGGTTAAGAAACTAAAACTCAAAAAAAGCAACTGGTGACTAAAATACATTTTAACTTTTTCTTATCCTTGGCTTTTATTTCAGTACTTGAAGTACTACAGTACTTTAGTACTTAAAATCAAGACTATTTTTTTGGGCTCCAAAATCACTGTAGATAGTGATTGCACCAATGAAATTAAAAGACGCTTATTCCTTGGAAGAAAAGTTATAACCAACGTAGATAGCATATTCAAACGCAGAGACATTACTTTGCCAACAAAGGTCCGTCTAGTCAAGGCTNACACACACACACACACACACACACACACACTGGAAAACTACTCAGTCAATAAAAAGAATGACAATTTTGCTGTTTGTAACTTGTACAGACTTGGAGGGTATTACACTAAGTGAAATAAGACAGAATTACAAATACTAGATGTTATCACTTCTATGTGAAATTTTAAAAATGAAACAAACTGGTGAATAAAAAAAAAAATAAAAAGACACATAGAGAAGAAACTAATGGTTACCAGCAGAGAGAGGGAAAGGAGTAGTGAGAAAATGTTTTACACGTAGCTCTAACTGTGGTTTCAATGATTACAAAACTGTAGCAGAGGGAATGGCAACCCACTCCAGTGTTCTTGCCTGGAGAATCCCAGGGACGGGGAAGCCTGGTGGGCCGCCATCTATGGGGTCACATAGAGTCGCACACGACTGAAGTGACTTAGCAGCAGCAGCAGAGTAATAGAAGTTTTATTCTCTAAGTTAATGTGCATCAAAACTAGTTAAAAAAATAAAATAGGTAAATCTTATAAATGATTTCAAACAGATTGAAGAAGATTATTTCATTACGAAGTACTCACCACGCACTGAAAAGTAGGAACAGTGTGTCATTTAAAAAAAAAACAAAAAAACCAACTGAGTATTTTTAAAGCTCTAGTGTTTAGAATTTACTCCATAATGAAGAACCAAATTTTTCCTATACAAAGGCAAGGTTTGGGAATAGACAAGAAATTTTTCCTTGACTATAAGCAGAGATATGTGTTAGAATAAAACTATTCTCTAAGGTTACAACTGATCATAGTTGTCGTAGTTGTCATTGTTGTTTTTTTAAACATACACCCCTGATCAGATATTCTGGAAACAAAGCATGAAAGGAAATTGAGAACAATGCAAAAAGAAAGGGAAACAATAAGGTTAAGAAACTAAAACTCAAAAAAAGCAACTGGTGACTAAAATACATTTTAACTTTTTCTTATCCTTGGCTTTTATTTCAGTACTTGAAGTACTACAGTACTTTAGTACTTAAAATCAAGACTATTTTTTGGGGCTCCAAAATCACTGTAGATAGTGATTGCACCAATGAAATTAAAAGACGCTTATTCCTTGGAAGAAAAGTTATAACCAACGTAGATAGCATATTCAAACGCAGAGACATTACTTTGCCAACAAAGGTCCGTCTAGTCAAGGCTATGGTTTTTCCAGTGGTCATATATGGATGTCAGAGTTGCACTGTGAAGAAAGCTGAGCGCCGAAGAATTGATACTTTTCAACTATGGTGTTGGGGGAGACTCTTGAGAGTCCCTTGGACTGCAAGGAGATCCAACCAGTCCATTCTAAAGGAGATCAGTCCTGGGATTTCTTTGGAAGGAATGATGCTAAAGCTGAAACTCCAGTACTTTGGCCACCTCGTGTGAAGAGTTGACTCACTGAAAAAGACTCTGATGCTGGGAGGGATTGCGGGCAGGTGGAGAAGGGGACAACCAAGGATGAGATGGCTGGATGGCATCACTGACTCAATGGACGTGAGTTTGAGTGAACCCCAGGAGATGGTGATAGACAGGGAGGCCTGGCGTGCTGCGGTTCATGGGGTCGCAAAGAGTTGGACACGACTGAGCAACTGAACTGAGCTGTTAATGGAAACCTCAAAGTCTAAAAAGGAAAAAATTAGTCTTTGTCAGAATAGGCTAGGTGATAAAACTGTAACAAAGACCCAGAAAACCTCTGCAGCTTAAAATAAATTTCTTTTTCATGCTCTTTGTCCATTATTTTCGACAAGAGGATATTGTTCATCTTTCTTACACAGAGACCAAAACCTATGGAAAAAACAGCATCTCAAAATGCTACCAGTCATGAAAGATGACGAGAAACAAAAAGACAGCTTTAAAGAATTTCAAACTTAAATATTGTAGCATTATACGCGAAAGGATGTGGAGAAAAGGGAACCAAGTACACTGTTGATGGTGTTGGAAACTGGTGCAGTCACTGTAGAAAACACTATGAAGGTGTCTTACGAACTAAAAACAGAGCTACTACGAGATCCAACAATTCCCCTCCTGGGTATATACCCAGAGAAACGTGAGCAGGCTAGTTCAAAAAGACACACGCACCCCAATGTTTATAAGCAGCACAATTTACAACGGCCAAAACATGGAAATCTGTCAAGGGTCAATCAAGACATGATTAGCTTAGAAACATGTGAAATATATATGTGTGTGTGTGTGTGCGTGTATACACACACATACACATATGCACAATGAACTATTAAGCAATAAAAGTATATGAAATATTGCCATATGCAGCAACAAGCATGAACATGGAGACTATTATGCCTTTTTAAATCATAAAAAACAAATATTAATACTATGTGATACCACTTACATGTAGAATCTAAAAAATAATGCAAAAAAATACATATACAAAACAGAATCACAAAAAAGAAAATTACCAAAGGGGAGAGATAATGGGGATGAACAAATTAGCAGTAAGGGATTAACAGATATAAACCACTACACATAAAAGAGAGAAACAACAAGGATTTACTATATAGCACAGAACAAAATACCCAATATCTTAATAATCTATAATGCAATATAATCTGCAATAAAAAAAAAGTTGTACACCTAAAACTACCATAATAAATTAACTATATTTCAATAAAAAATAAACATCACAGAATTAGAAAAGAATATACTTTTCTCTCATACATAATTTTTTGTAAAAACTCATTTATTGGTCAGAATTAGACACATAGCCCCAAGTAACACAAGGGGACAAGGAAAAGCAATCTTGTTCTGTGCCTTGTAGTACAAAATATATTTGGTGAGTAGTATTAACAAGCAAAGACATAGGCATTTCGTTTGAAGACAAAACTCAAAGTTGTCTCCCAGGAATTCATTATGAACCAGAGCCTATTTTGTTCTAGAATGTCCACCAGTTGAGAAAATAGGATGCTGGAATTTCAAATTAATATGATGACTCAATACAGTCACAAATAAAAACACACACACAAAAACAGTGTGTGTTTCATCACTGGGTCTCTTAATTATTACAGCAGTGAATTTGGAAAATTAAGACTAATATCTATGACTCTAATACCCCCCGCTGTGACTGCCTCAACAGTATATAAATTCACCCATTCTCAGTTTCTTCTCCATGAGGTCATATACACATTCACAAACATACTCAGATTTCTATTAGGAGTTACTTACTAGTCTTTGAAAACAGATAAATATTACCTCATCTCAGAATTAAAAACTCAATCCCACTTCTAACTATCTAGAGTCAACACTAAGAATAAAAATGTTTCTTCATGAATAACTACTTACAAAGTAGTTCTGAAAAAAGTTGAGGTACCAGAACAATTTAACTGGGGAGTGAATAGTTGGTTCAACAGAGGGGGAAAATGGATTTCCAAATAGAAAAAGAATTAAAGTTGGATTCTTACAGAAGAATTAATGCTTTCGAACTGTGTGGTGTTGGAGAAGACTCTTGAGAGGCCCTTGGACTGCAAGGAGATCCAACCAGTTCATCCTAAAGGAGATCAGTCCTGGTTGTTCATTGCAAGGTCTGATGTTGAAGCTGAAACTTCAATACTTTGGCCACTTGGTGTGAAGAGCTGACTCATTGGAAAAGACCCTGATGTTGGGACGGATTGGGGGCAGGAGGAGAAGGGGACAACTGAGGATGAGATGGCTGGATGGCATCACCGACTCAATGTACATGGGTTTGTGTGGACTCCGGGAGTTGGTAATGGACAGGGAGGCCTGGCCTGCTGCGATTCATAGGGTTGCAAAGAATCGGACACGACTGAGCAACTGAACTGAACTCACCTTACATTACATACACAAGTTCACTGAAAATAGAGATTTAAAAATAAGACATAAAACTATCAAATTCTTAAGAGAAAAATCTTTGTGACACTGGATTAGGCAATGGTTTCTGAGATAAAACACCAAAAGCACAGTAACAACAATAAAAATAGGTAAGACTCACCAAAACTAAAAGAACTTTCTGCTTTAGAGGATATTATCAACAGACTGAAAAGCCCCAGACTAGGACAATGCATTTATAATCATTCTTTGAAAAGGAATTTGTACTATTAAAATGCTAAAAGATGTCAAACTCCTGAAAATATTCTGCTAAATGAAAGATAACGTATGAAAAAGGCCAAGTATCATTTGGTTTTGTTTATATGAAATGTCTAGAACAGATATCCATACAGACAATAAGTACATGACTGGTTACAACAGGTTGGGGGTTCAGGGGGAGATAGGAGATAATGAGAAATGGTTGCTAAATGGGTCTAGAGTTTCCTTTGTGGGTGATAAAAATAGCCTGGGTTCATTGTTGCCCAAACTTGACACTAAAATACCAATGAATTATGTACTTTAAAGGAGTGAATTTTATGGTATGTGTTGTTGTTTTTGTTCAGTGGCTAAGTTGTGTGCAACTCTGCAACTCTACGGACTACAGCGCAAAAGGACTCCCTGTCCTTCACTATCTCCTGGAGCTTGCTCAAACTCATGTCCATTGAGTCAGTGATGCCATCCAACCATCTCATCCTCTGTCCCTCCCTTATTCCTGCCCTCAATCTTTCCCACTTTCAGGGTCTTGTGAGTCGGCTCTTCCCTTCAGAGGGACAAAGTACTAGAGTCTCAGTATCAGTCATTCTAATGAATATTCAGGCTTGATTTCCTTTAGGATTGACTGGCATGATCTCCGGGTAATCCAAGGGACTCTCAAGTNCCCTCCCTTATCCTGCCCTCAATCTTTCCCACTTTCAGGGTCTTGTGAGTCGGCTCTTCCCTTCAGAGGGACAAAGTACTAGAGTCTCAGTATCAGTCATTCTAATGAATATTCAGGCTTGATTTCCTTTAGGATTGACTGGCATGATCTCCGGGTAATCCAAGGGACTCTCAAGTTTTCTCCTGCACCACAGTTCAAAAACCTTGAGTGACTGTGGGTCACATGGTGAACTCCTTACAGCCAAATTTAGACTTAAATTGAAGGAAGTAGGGAAAACCACTAGACCATTCCGGTATCACGAAAATCAAATCTCTTATGACTATACAGTGAAAGTGACAAATAGATTCAAGGGATTAGATCTGACAGACAGAGTGCCTGAAGAACTATGGACAGAGGTTCGTGACATTGTACAGAGGCGGTGAACAAGACCATCCCCAAGAACAAGAAATACAAAAAGGCAAAATGGTTGTCCAAGGAGGCCATACAAATAGTTGAGAAAAGAAAAGACTGGAAAGACAAAGGAGAAGGAAAGATACACCCATTTGAAGGCAGAGTTCCAAAGAATAGCAAGGAGAGATAAGAAAACTTTCCTCACTGATCAATGCAAAGAAATCAAGGGAAATAACAGAATGGGAAAGGCTAGAGATCTCTTCAAGAATATAAGAGCTACAATAACAATGGAATATTTCATGCAAAGATTGGCACAATAAAGGACAGAAATGGTATAGAATTAACAGAAGCAGAAGATATTAAGAACAGGTGGCAAAAATACGTGGAAGAACTAAACAAAAAAGATCTTCATGACCCAGATAATGCCGATGGTGTCATCACTCACCTAGAGCCAAAAAACCTGGAATGCACAATCAAGTGGGCCTTAGGAAGCCTCACTACAAACAAAGCTAGTGGAGGTGATGAAATTCCAGTTGAGCTATTCCAAATGCTAAAAGATGATGCTATGAAAGTGATGCACTCAATATGTCAGCAAATTTAGAAAACTCAGCAGTGGCCACAACTGGAAAAGGTCAGTTTTCATTCCAATCCCAAAGAAAGGCAATGCCAAAGAATGCTCAAACCACCACACAGTTGCACTCATCTCACACATTAGGAAAGTAATGCTCAAAATTCTCCAAGCCAGGCTTCAGCAATACGTGACCATGAACTTCCAGATATTCAAGCTAGATTTAGAAAAGGCAGAGGAACCATAGATCAAATTGCCAACATCCGTTGGATCATGGAAAAAGCAAGAGAGTTCCAGAAAAACATCTACTTTTGCTTTATTGACTATGCCAAAACCTTTGACTCTGTGTATCACAACAAACTGTGGAAAATTCTGAAAGAGATGGGAATACCAGACCACCTGACCTGCCTCCTGAGAAATCTGTATGCAGGTCAAGAAGCAACAGTTAGAACTGGAAATGGAACAACAGACTGGTTCCAAATCGGGAAAGGAGTATGTCAAGGCTATATATTATCACCGTTTATTTAACTTCTATGCAGACTACATGATGAGAAATGATGGACTGGATGAAACACAGGCTAGAATCAAGATTAACAAGAAAAGTATCAATAACCTCAGATATGCAGATGACACCACCCTTACGGCAGAAAGCGAAGAACTAAAGAGCTTCCTGATGAAAGAGGAGAGTGAAAAAGCTGGCTTAAAACTCAACATTCAGAAACTAAGATCATGGCATCCAGTCCCATCACTTCATAGCAAATAGACGGGAAAACAATGGAAACAGTGACAAACTTTATTTTTGGGGGCTCCAAAATCACTGCAGGTGGTGACTACAGCCATGAAATTAAAAAACACTTGCTCTTTGGAAAGAAAGTTGTAGACAAACCTAGACAGTATATTAAAAAGCAGAGACATTACTTTGCCAACAAAGTCTAATCAAAGCTATGGTTTTTCCAGTAGTCATGTATGGATGTGAGAGTTGGACTATAAAGAAAGCTGAGCACCAAAGAATTGATGCTTCTGAACTGTGGTGTTGGAGAAGGCTCTTGAGAGTCCCTTGGGATTGCAAGGAAACCCAACCAGTCCATTCTAAAGGAAATCAGTCCTGAATATCCACTGGCAGGACTGATGTTGAAGCTGAAACTGCAATACTTCAGCCACCTGATGCAAAGAACTGACTCATTGGAAAAGACTCTGATGCTGCAAAAAGATTGAAAGCTGGAAGAGAAGCGGACAACTGAGGATGAGATGGTTGGATGGCATCATCAACCCGACGGATGTGAGTTCAAGTAAGCTCCAGGAATTGGTGATGGACAGGGAAGCCTGGGGTGCTACAGTCCATCGGGTAGCAAAGAGCTGGACACGACTGAGTGACTGAAATGAACAATTCAAAAGCATGAGTTCGTCAGCAATCAGTCTCCTTTACAGTCCAATTCTCACACAGATACACGATTACTAGAAAAATCATAGCTTTGACTATATGGACCTTCATCAGCAAAGTGATGTCTCTGCTTTTCAATGTGCCGTCTAGGTTTCTCATAGTTTTCTTTCCAATTAGCAAGTGCCTTTTAAATTTGCAGCTGCAGTTACCATCCCCAGCCATTCTGGAGTTCAAGAAAATACGATCTGTCGCTGTGTCCACTTTTTCCCCTTATATTTGCCATGAAGGGATGGGACTGGTTGCTATGATCTTACTTTTTTGAGTGATGAATTTTAAGCGAGCTTTTTTACTCTCCTCTTTTATCTTCATCAAGAGGCTCTTTAGTTCCTCTTCACTTTCTGCCATAAGGGTGGTGTCATCTGCATAGCTGAGGTTGCTGATGTTTCTCCCGGCAACCTTAATTTCAGCTTATGATTCATCCAGTCCAAATTTCGCATGATGTACTCTGCATATAGGTTAAACAAGCAGGTGCTAATATACAACTTTGTTGTACTCCTTTCCCAACTTGGAACTAAGTAGTTCTATGCTAATTCTGTTGCTTCTTGACCAGCATACAGGTTTCTCAGCAGGCAGGTAAGGGGATCTGGTATTCCCATCTCTTTAAGGATTTTCCAGAGTTTGTCATGATCCACACAATCAAAGGCTTTAGTGTAGTCAATGAAGCAGATGTTTTTCTGAAACTCTCTTGCTTTCTCTATGATCCAACAGATGCTGGCAATTTGGTCTCTGGTTCTTCTGCTTTTTCGAAATTCAGTTTGTATCTGGAAGTTCTCAGTTCATGTACTGCTGAAGCCTAGCTGGAAGGATTTTGAGCATTACCGTGCTAGCATGGCAATGAGGGCAATTGTAGGGTAGTCTGAACATTCACTAGCATTGCCCTTCTTTGGGACTGGGATGAAAACTGACCTTTTCCTGTCTTGTTGCCACTGCTCAGTTTCCCAAATTTGTTGACATACTGAGTGCAGCACATTAACAGCATCATCTTTCAGGATTTGAAATAGCTCAGCTGGAATTCCACCACCTCCACTAGTTCTGTGAAAGCAATGATTCCTAAGGCCCACTTGACTTCATACTCCAGGATGTCTGATTCTAGGTGAGTGAACATACCATTGGTGTTTTAATATAGTGTTCCTGTGTATTCTTGCCACTGCTTCTTAATCTCTTCTGCATCTGTTAGGTCCTTATAATTTCTGTCCTTTATCCTATCCATCCTTATATGAAACATTCCCTCGATATCTCCAATTTTCTTGTAGAAGTCTCTAGTCTTTCCATTCTACTGTTTTCCTCTATTTCTTTGCACTGTTCACTTAAGAAGGCTTTTTTATTTCTCCTTAGTATTCTCTGAACTCTGACTCACTTGGGTATACCTTCCTCTTTCTCCCTTGCTTTTAGCTTCTCTTCTTTTCTCAGTTATTTGTAAAGCCTTGTCAGACAACCATTTGCCTTGCATTTCTTTTTCTTCAGGATGGTTTCAGCCATCGCTTCCTGTACAATGTTATGAACTTCTGTCCATAGTTCTCCAGGCACTCTGTGTACCAGATCCAATCCCTTCAATCTATTCGTCACCTCCACTGTATAACGGAGAAGGCCAATGGCATGCCACTCCAGTGCTCTTGCCTAGAAAATCCCACGGACAGAGCAGCCTGGTAGGCTGCAGTCCATGGGGTTGCTACGAATTGGATACAACCGAGTGACTTCACTTTCACTTTTCACTTTCATGCATTGGAGAAGGAAATGGCAACCCACTCCAGTGTTCTTGCCTGGTGAATCCCAGGGATGGGGGAGCCTGGTAGGCTGCCGTCTATGGGGTCGCACAGAGTTAGACACAACTGAAGTGACTTAGCAGCAGCAACAACCACTGTATAAACCTACAGGATTTGATTTAGGTCATACCTGAATGCCCTGTGGTTTTCCCTATTTTTCAATTTAAGTCTGAATTTTGCAGTAAGGAGTTCATGATCTGAGCCACAGTCAGTTCCAGGTCCTCTTTGTGCTGACTGTACAGAGCTTCTCCATGTACAGTTCTAAAGAATATAATCAATCTGGGATTTCAGTGTTAACCATCTAGTGACGTCCATGCGTAGAGTCAGCTCTTGTGTCGTTGGAAGAGGGTATTTGCTATGACCAATGCGTTCTCCTGGCAAAACTGTTAGCCTTTTCCCTGCTTCATTTTGTACTCCAAGGCCAAACTTGCCTGTTACTCCAGGTATCTCTTGACTAACTATTTTTGCAATCCAGTCCCCTATGATGAAGAGGACATCTTTTCTTGATGTTAGTTCTAGAAGGTCTCATAGGTCTTCATAGAACCATTCAACTTCAGCTTCTTCAGCATTATGGCTGGGGCAAAGACTTAGATTATCATGTTAAATGGTTTGCCTCAGAAGTAAGCTGAGACCATTCTGTCATTTTTTGAGACTGCACCCAATTACTGCATTTCGGACTTTTTGGCTAACTATCACTTTTGTCGACTGGAGGAGGGAGTGGCAAACCAACCCAGTATTCTTGCTTCAAGAGCTCCATGAAGAGTATGAAAAGACAAGAAGATATGACACCAGAAGATAAGCCCCCTACCAGTATGCAACTGGGGAATAACAGATAAATAGCTGCAGAAAAAATGAAGAGGCTGGGCCAAAGCAAAGACAATGCTCAGTTGTGGATGTGTCTGGTGCTGAAAGAAAAGTACAATACTATCAAGAACAATATTACATAGGAATCTGGAATGGCAGGCCCACGAATCAAGGTAAATTTGAAGTGATCAAGCAGGAATGAAAAGACTGAGCATCAATATCTTAGGAATTAGTGAACTAGAATGGACAGGAATGGGAGAATTTATTTCAAAGGACCACTGTATCTACTACTGTGGGCAAGAATCCCTTAGCAGAAATGTTATTTGCACGATATCAAAACAAAGCCATTCCTGTTTTTAAAATAGGTATACTCTTATTTTGAAATGCCATAAAGCCTATAGTAATCAAATGACAACAAAACTAATGTGGAAAGTAACAGAGAGCAAACAAATTCAGGAATTATGCTGTAAAAATCAAATATACCTATTAGCTTCATGACAGAACATGAATGAAAAAACGATTTTAGTTAAATTATATGCTGATTGACAAAACGTCAATCACTTCTCAACACTTTCACAAAGATTTCAAAAGGATTATCACTGTATCTCATCTTAAAAGATCAAATATTAATTGAGAAAGTTAAGAATAAAAAACAGGGATTAAAAATAAAGGTAGAATTAATGCACTAAATCACCTGTCAATGACATATTGTGTATATGACTTTAGAATTAGCACCGCTGGCTTCCCTGGTGGATCAGAGGTAAAGAATTTACCTGAAATGCAGGCGATCCAGGCATAATCCCTGGGTCAAGAAGATCCCTTGAGGAAGGGAATGGCAACCCACTCCAGTATTCTTGCCTGGAGAATTCCATGGACAGAGAAGCCTGGTGGGCTACATTCCATGGGATGACAAAGAGTGGGACATGACTGAGTGACTGACTCTTTCACTTTTTATAAAAATAAAAATGGTCCACTCTATAGTTGTAAGAGGTTCCTGAAATATGGTGGTTTCTGAGGCATGAACTTTATAAACTGTATATCCAATATCTATCTAACCCTGTTTTCTTACTATAAGAACACTACCTTTGTTAAGGAAAGCAACAGCCTTTCCTAAACTCCCCATCCTTCTCGGTGATACAATGTCACAGGGGCTTTCCTGGTGGCTCAGTTTGTAAAGAATCCACCTTCAATGCAGGAGACCAAGGGTCGATCTCTAGGTGGGGAAGATTCCCTGTAGAAAGAAACAACAACCCACTCCAGTATTCTTTCCTGAAAAATACCATGGACTGTGGAGCCTAGTGGGCTACAGTCCATGGGCCACAAAGAGTCGGACACAACTTAGTGACTCATTGCAGATGGATTCTTTATCAACTAAGCCATAAGGGGCCTGAGTGTAACAGATGGTATTTACTAATAATGCAGTTATATCATTCATAAAAATCACAATAATAATTATCATTTTCTAGCTTCATAGCAATGATGAAGATAATTGAAACATGTCTCAGAAGGCAAGGCACATGATGTAAATTAGGTGAATTTCAAAAGAGGATAAAAGTGATTCCAAGCAGTGTTCGGGGGAGGGCTTTTTGTCCCCCGTTCCTTGTAGGCAAGACTCCACCCTTTACGACTTCTAATTTCCAAAGAGCAGAACAGTTACTAATCAAAAGAAGAGCAGCTAGGAAACCATTTAAGTCAAGATTAAAGGGACCACAGATGCTCATCAAAATCAGGAGACTGGACAATCTAAGACTCATTGGAAAAGACCCTGATGCCAGAAAAGACTGAAAGCAAAAGAAGGTGGCAGGGAGAAGATGAGATAGTTAGATAGCACCATGGACTCAATGGACATGCATTTGAGCAAATTCTGAGAGATAGCTGAGGACAGAGAGCCTGGCATGCTGCAGTTAATGGGGTCACAAAGAGCTGGACACAACTTATCAACTGAACAACAACAAATGATAGTAGAAAGACAGTGAAAAATCAATGAAACCAAAAGGTGGTTTTTCAAAAAGATCAACAAAATTGACAAACCTTCAGCTAGAAACAGTAAGAAAAAGACTCACATTACTAAAGTGAGAAATGGAAACAGAACACCCTGCCAACTCTTCAGAGACAGAAGAATTATGAGAGCATTCTACAGAACAACTGTAATACAACAAATTAGATAACCTAAATAAAATGGACAACACAAAACCTATCAAAACTAAATCAAGAGGGGAAAAAAAGAAAATGCAAACAGACCTCTAAGAGGACTGAATTAACAGTCAAAAATCTCTCAACAAAAAGTTCTGGACCTGATGGCCTCACTGGTGAATTCTAAGTATTTTAAAGACTAAATCGAATCCTTCTCAAACTATCCCCAAAAACTGAAGAGAGAGGAAAATCTCTGAGCTTATTTTAACCAGGCCAGCATTACTCAGATATTAAAGCCAAATCAAGACACTATAAGAAAACTATAGACCAATATCCCTCATGAACAAGGATAGAAAAAATCCTCAAAAAACTGGCAAACTGAATTCAATAATACATTAAAGGATCATACACGAAGTGAGATTTATTCAAAGAATCCAAGGATAGTTCACCATACAAAAACTGGTTGATGTAATAAACTACCACATTAATAGAATGGAAGGAAAAGGTCCCACAGGATCACCTTGATTAATGCAAGTGATTGATTGTTGCAGTATCTGAAAACTTCAACATCCTTTCACAATAAAAATACTCAATAAAACAGGAATAGATACAAACTCCCTCAGCATAATAAAAGCCATATATGAAAAACTCAGTGTATAGCATACCCAGTGATGAAAGGCTAAAACCTTGTTCTCAAAGATCAAAAACAGGCAATTCAAAGGAGGTATTCCATTTGCAACAGCAAAAAAAGAAACAAACAAAAAAGAGTACTTAGGAATTAATGTAACCAAAAGGAGATAGACTTTCACAGTAAAAACTATTAAACAAGGTTGAAAGAAGTTGAAAAAAACAGCAATAAGAGCAAATATATCCGATGTTCAGTTAGAAAAGTTAATACTGTAAAGATATAAATGCCATCGAAAGTGCAGATTCAATGCAATCTCTATTCAAAAAATCTCAGATACACTCTCTCGCAGAAACAGAAAAAAAGCAATCCTAAAAATTCATAGAGTACCTAAAGGGATCCTCAGAAGTCTAATCTTAAAGAGAAAGTTGTGAGACTTAAACTCTCTAATGTCAAAACCCACTACAAAGCTACAGTAATCAAAATGGTGTGATACTGGCATAAAGAAAGACATAAAGACTAATGGAATAGAGATCCCAGAAGTAAAACCTTGCATATATGGTAAAAGAAGTTTTAAAATGGCATCAATAACATTAAAGGGAGAAAGGATGGTCTTTTTTTTTTTTTTTTTTTTTAACAAATGATGCTTGAGAAACTGGATAGTCACATGCAAAATAACAGACCTGACCCTTACATATTTTACAAATTGTAATTCAAAATGGATCAAGGACTCACACGCAAGATCTAAGAACAATAAACTCTTTGACGAAAACGTAAGACAAAAGCTTCATGGCATCAGCTTGGACGATTTTTTGGATATGATTACTAAGGCAAAGTAAGAAAAATAAAATACAAATTGGACTCAGTAAAAATTTACAAAATTTTGTGCATCAAAAGAGACTACTGATAAGAGTAAAAATGTAAACCACCAAATGAAAGAAAATGTTTTTATATCACATATCTGATAAAAGGCTAATTTCTAGAATATACAGTAAACCCTAAAACTCAACATTATAAAATCAACATGGGCTTCCTTGGTGGTTCAGTAGCTAAGGAACCACTTGACAATGCAGGGGACATAGGTTCAGTCCCAGGTCTGGAAAGATCCCATACATGGCACAAGTAAGCCCATGCACCACACCTACTGAGCCCACACACCTAGAGCCGGTGCTTTGCAGCAAGAGAAGCAATTAAAATCAGAAGGCTGCTGCACACAGCAACCAAGAGTAGCCCCCACTTGCCACAACTAGAGAGAGCTTGTGCACAGCAATGAAGACCCATAGCAGCAGAAAACAAACAACCGAATTCAAAAATGAGCAGTGGGGCTTCTCTCGTGGCTCAGTGGTAAGGAATCCACCTGCCAATGCATGAGACACAGGTTCGATCCCTAATCCAGGAAGCTACCACACGTCATGGAGCAACCAAGCCCGTGCATCACAGTACTGTGCCTGTGCTCTAGAGCCCAGGGGCTGCAACTACTGAGCCCCCGTGCCGCAACTACTGAAGCTCTCATGCCCTAGGCTCCGCATCAAGAAAAGCCACCACAATGAAAAGCCCGCGTACCACAGCAAGAGAGTAGCCCCTGCTCAATGCAACTAGAGAAAGGCCTGTGTAGCAATGAAAAACCAGCACAGCCAAAAATGAATACATAAACTTCTTTTAAAAAATATGCACAATAGGGGGAGGGGTCATCCCTCCCCCCCCAAAAAAATATGCACAATGGACTAAACAGACATTTTATCCAAAAACGATGTACAAACGGCCAATAAACACATGGAAAGATGCTCAATATCACTATTCATTAGGGAAACACAAATCAAAATCACAAGAACATACTACTTCACACCCATCAGGAGACTAATATCTAAAGAACAGCAAACAATCATTGGTGAGAATGTGGAAAAATTAGAAACCTTGCACACTGAGGAATGTAAAATAGTACAGCCATGTTTACAGTGTTAAATATCTGGCAATTCCTCAAAACAGTAAAAACAGAATTCTATGAGCTGCATTTTGGGGTATATACCCAAAAGAATGGAAATCATGGTCTCAAAAAGAGATATATACATCCATATTCATAGTAGCATTATTCATAATAGCTGAAACATGGAAGCAACCCAAGTGTCCACTGACAGAAGAATGAATAGCAAAATTTGGTGTATATATATATAATGTTTGACTGATGGTTTCCAGGGGATTGGAGTGAAGAAAGTATGAGGAGTTACTCTGTAATAGTCACAGAACCTCAGTTTTACAAAATGAAGAGTTATGCAGATGGATGATCATTATGGTGGTACACATAATAAAAATATTTAATGGCACTAAACTGTACACTTAAAAATAGTGATTGACAGATTTTATGCTATGTGTATTTCACTACTACAAAAGATCTTTAAAATAACATCACAATGACATACCTCCAGCAACCAATAAGGATGTCTAAAATTTTAAAAGGCTCTGTCAAATGTTGGTGAGTCTACAGAACTAGAATTCTTATGCACTGCTGGTACCAATTGTGTTGGTACGTTCAGAAGTCTAGTATTGTCTTAAACACATTAAATACCATATGACCCAGACACTATAATGCTAGGTATTTTTTTTTCCCCCAAGAGAAATGAAATAATATTTCCACAGTAACTTTAAATGAACTATTAATCCATGTTAACAATATAGATGTATCACAAAATAATTATGCTGAGCAAAAAAAGCCAGACAAAAAAGAACATTTACTTCATGATTATATTCGAGCAAAATTACAGAAAATGCAAACCTGTCTATAGTGAGAAAAAGCCGTGAACAGTTCCTAGTATTAGGGGGTGAGCACAGAAATTTACAAAGAGATTTCAAAGCAATTTTGGGGATTATGAGGTGTTTACGTTCTTTTTTAACTAAAGTATGGGGTTAACATGCAATATTGTAATAGTTTTGGGCGTGCAACATAGTGATTCAATATTTTTACAGATTATACTCCATTAAAAGTTATTACAAGACAATGGCTATAACTGCCTGTGCTATATACATACTGTATATCCTTGTTATTGATCAATTTTAATACACAAGTTTGTATCTTTAAATTCCATAAGCATATCGTGTGTCTGCCATCGCTCTCCCTACTATTAATCCAGTCAGTTCTCTGTATCTGTGAGTCTATTTCTGTTATGCTATATATCCCTTTTAGTTTTTAGATTCCACATATAAATGATATATAATATAACGCTTTCTCTGACATATTTCACTAAGCATAATATTCTCTAGGTCCATCCACATTACTGTAAATAGCAAAATTTCATTTGTTTTTTATGGCTGAATAATATTTTTTGTGTGTGCACAAATGTATATAAAACACAAGATGTGTTTATTTTCTTGATTATGTTAGTTTTATCTTGGAATCATGTATCTTTATGTCATTAAAATGTTTACTCCGTTACAGCTCAAAGTTGTTAAGCATTCTTAGATTTTAAAAAAATCACACAAAAATGTACATCTCTTTTTCCACTGAATAAAATTTCTTAATTGTCTCTTAAAGAGGACTATTAATAGTAGGAAAAGGGATGAAAAAGATAAACCTAAAGGACTGAAAAACAAATGCTCATCCAATTCAAATGCAGTTAAGACAATACAAAGCAAAAAGAAGTCTATACATATTTTTATTCATACTAAGAAAAGATGGGGGAAAGCAGCATGTGAAACATTTGTGCATCTAATAACTGAACAGTTTAAGGGGAAATATGCATCATTAACTAAAGTACAGATTTTGCTGAAATTTCACAAAATTCTATGCTGGTGTCCCTTATCTGTTTCCACATCTTATTCAAGCTCCACACTGTATTCAGCTGCATTGAGTGGCCTCAGCTGCATTCAACAAATTTGAAAAATTCTTTTCATTTTTAATCTATTACATATATTTTCCAAATTTCTTTGTTATGGCTTCTTAGATGCATCCGTCATTTAAACGTGGATATTTAATTTCCAAATACATGGGATTTTTAAAGTATCTTTGATATTACTAATAATTTCTCATTTTGATACTGATTTCTCAATTTAAATGCTTTCTTCTCTACAATCATCCCCTGTGCTTTTTCAGGCTTCCAACTTTATTGAGGCTTTCAGTGGCTAAATCAAAAATCTCCTTTAATAAATGCCACATTACACTTGAAAATATGTGAGTTATTTTCAAGTATCTTCTGATATTCATCTCTCATGTAATTCCACAGTGATAACAGGAGAGAATACATAGGAAAGAAAAAACCACAACAGGAGAGACAAAGTTTGGACATCAGTTAAATAAGGCAGTACACAGACTATCAGTTTAAAGTAGATACAGTTATGGGTCATTATGTGTGAAGCCCAAGGGAACCATAAATCAAAGACAATAGATTTGCAGAAACCAAAAAGAACGGAATCTAAACACATTACAAAAGAAAATCAAACCAAACAAAAAAGAAATGAACAAAGAACTACCCCCAAAATCTGTAAAATAAAGATAAGAATGTCTGTAAATGCATACCTATCAATAATTACTTTAAATGTCAATGGACAAATCACAAAGATGGTTCAACATAGGCAAATCAAGGTAATACAGCACATTAATAATGTGACCAAAAAAATTATCACCCATAAAAATCAAACAAACAAAAAAAAGCATTTGACAGAATTCAACATCCATTCACGATAAAAACTCTCATCTGAGTCCACAGGGTGGCAAAGAGTCAGACACAACTGAGTGACTTTTACTTCAAGTGGTGTAGGGGGGAGACATCTCAACATAATAAAAGCCATTTGTGACAAGGATGCCCACTTTCACCACTTCTATTTAACATAGTATTGACATATTATGATTCACAGCAATCAGATAAGGAAAAGAAATAAAAGGTATCCAAACTGGAATTGAAGAGGTAAAGCTGTCACTATCTGCAATAGACATGATCCTTTACACTGAAAACCCTAATGTCTCTACACAAAAAAAATCAGCATAAATAATTTTAGCAATGTATCAAAAGACTAATATACAGAAATCACTGCATTTCTACACATTAGTAATGAAATGTTAGATACAAACAGTAAACAACAACAACAACAACAAAATCAAGGTTAAAATCACATCAGGGAATTTCCTGGTGGTCCAGTGGCTATAACTCCATGCTTCCACTGCACAAAGGCACGGGTTCAATCTCTGGCCAGAGAACTAAGATACCACAAGTGTAGTCAAAATATAATAAATAAAATTACATTTAAAAAGCTAGGAATAAACTTAACTGAAGAGGTGAAAGACATAAACTCTAAAAACAATAAAACACTGATAAAGGAAACTAAAGATTCAAAGAAATGGAAAGATATCCTAAGCTCTTGACTGGAAGAATATTGTTTAAATGGTCATACTATCCAAAGCAATATACAGATTTAATGCAATCCCAATCAAACTACTCAAGACATTTCTCACAGAACTACAACTAGTCTCATAAGTTTTATAGGGAACCACAAAAAAAGACCAAAAACTGTGAGAGCAATTTTGAGAAAAAAGAACAAAGTTAGAGGGAAAACCCTTCCAGATTCTGGACTACACTAAAAAGTTACAGTAATCAAAATACCATGGTATCAGTACAAAAAGCAGACACATATCAATGGAACAGAACAGAGCGGCCATAAACAAACCTGCACATCTATAGACAGTTAATTTTTGACAAAGGAGGCAAGAATGCACAATGGTGAAAAGACAGTCTCTTCAACAAGATATTAAGAAAGCTGGACAAAAAAAAAAGCTAGATGGATGCATGTTGAGTGAAATTAAGAGTATTTCCTCACACCATACACAAAAATAAAATGGTTTAAAGATCTAAGACATGACACCAAAAACTCCTATGAAAGAACACACATGAAACATTCTGTGACGTAAATTATAGCATTATTTTCTTACATCAGTCTTCAAAGGAAAGAAAGAAAAGCAAAAATAAACAAATGGGACCTATCAAACTTAAAAGCTTTTGCACAGCAAAGGAGGCCATCAATAAAGTGGAAAAAAAAAAAACAACCCATAGAATAGGAGAAAATATTTGCTAACAATGTGACGGACAAGGTGTTAATATCCAAAATATAGAAAGAGGCTCATACAACTTAGTATCAAAAGAAAATAGACAATAAAAAAAATAAGTGGGCAGAAGACCTAAACAGACATTTTTTCAAAGACATACAGATGTTATATTCTTGGTGAGAATGTAAATTGGTGAGGTCACTATAGCAAGCAGTATGGAGGTTCCTCAAAACACTAAAAATACAATTAACATATGACTCAGCAATTCCACTCCTGGGGGGGGTGTGTGTGTGTGTGTGCGTGTGTGTGTCTGTGTGTGTGTAGGAAAAATAAAAACTGTAATTCGCAAAGATACATGCACTACGATTTTCATAGCTGCACTGTGTACAACAACTAACACGTGGAAACAACCCAACTGCTCATCCAAATGATTGGCCTTAGAAGATTTGGTGTGTGGGTGTGTGTGAGTGTGTATGACACACTCACAAACACACAGAACAGAACATTACTCAGCATTAAACAAAAAAAATGCAATATTGGCACTTTAGCAACATGGATGGACCTAGAGAATATTAAGCTTAGTGCAATGTCACACAAAGATAAATACTGCATGATATCACTTACATATAGAATTTAAAAATAATAAAAATGAGCCTATATACAAAACAGAAACAGATTCACAGACAGGGAAGATAAAATTATGGTTACCAAAGAGGAGAGGGAGGGGGTGAGGGGAGTAAGGACTAAATTAGGATTATGGGATAAACAGATACAAACTGCTACACATAAGAGTAGATAAGCAAGAAGGACTTACTGAATAGCACAGAGAATTATACCCAATAGACTGTAATAACCTATAATGGAATATAATCTTAAAACTAACAATACTGTAAATCAACAATACTTCAATATGAAAAAAGATAAAAAGAAGCAACCTCAGGATACAACTGAAATGTCAGGCTTTCAGAGATAAAATGGGGGAGAAGTGTTAAAAAGCATTAAAAATACTTGATACTTAAGAAATAGCCAAATTTAAAATAAATTTTTTTTTTTTTTTTTTTTACAAACCACAAGGATGATGGTACTATTTCCATCTACACACAAGCAAAGGAAGGGAATAAAATGCAGTGATTTCACAGTGAAATATGAAAGCAATATTAATCAACACAGTACAAAGAGAAATGTGGACAGATTAGAAAGAAAGAATCAGAATTTATTGATGAGACCTTAAAGGTATCTACAGCCAATTAAGGGAATGTTATTTAAAGCAGTAAGAAAGTATAAGCAGACAATTACAAATATAACCATCCAAGAATTCACATTTGCCTTTGTAATACCTCATATGATTTGACTTACATTTTTTTGTAGAAGTTTCTACATTATTAAAATTAAAATGCATTTTCTAAGTACACACCAAGTAACAATAGATGCAGCTTTCACACAGTTTGTACAGACTACCACTTAGAAACCCAGTGAGCAACTAACTCTAAGAAAAGTACCACCAGATTTTTACCATTCTATTTCTGGATCTTTTGATTCCAGGTATCTTTTCTTAAATTATCATCCTTTATTACACTGAAGTTTCCTAAACAGTTACTTGAATAATCAGATTTAGTAAAGGGAAGATAAAAGGCACTAAGATAAGTGCTTTATATAACTTAATTCCTGTAACACTTAAGTAAACTATTTCTTATATATCTCAGAAAGCCAAGAAAAAAGTCAGATCACTGTTTCACAGACACATACACACAAGTAGCAATTATTAATAAGATCTTCCCCAAGTCACCTAACTTATCCAGAGAGGAGGAAAAGTGGCCATGGTCAAGAAGTATCTCCTTGAAGGAATCATGACTAAGAAGCAGAATAACACAAAAAAGGTGAACTCTGTAGTCACAGGACCTGGGTTCAAACACAGTCATCACTTACAATATGTAAGACTTTAAGCAATTTCCTAAGACTGTATTCCTAAGTTGCCACATTTGTTAAATGGTAATAACAGTAGTGACTAATTTGAAAAGTTTTTATGAGGATGAAATACTTCAACACTTGTAAAATGTTTAGCATTGAGATAATGCCTGCTGGAATTTTCCCTTGCGGTCCAGTGGTTAGGACTCTTGTCTTTCACTGCAGGGGGCGCAGATTCAATCCCTGGTCAGGAACTAAGATCCCACAAGCCATGCACAAAGATAATGCCTGGTACAGAGCAAGCGCTGTGTAAGTAGAACTATTTCTACTATAAGCCAATCATTCTTCCCTTCCTATTGCCTTAGATAATTTTAAGCCCTCTCAATCTTCTTGTTTTGCATTCTCTTGTCTCTCCATTCTTGTATTTCACTTAAAAGCTCTCTTTTCAGCTTTCCTTTACCAAGCAACACCTAATTTTTAAATAAAATCACATAGCAGCCAGCTGGTGACTCAAAAAGTTAATTCCAATATATGGTGATAGTGGAGAAAAGAATCAAACTTTTGCCCCTTTGTATTATTACACTCAACTTTATTCTCAGTATTTAATCTCTTCAAGTTCTTTGGCCTCAGTTATTTTATGGATTTAGTCACCTTCAATAAACATTTCCGTTGTTTTGTTTCTCTCATTTCTCGTTGATACACTATACTGGTATTCTTGAAGCATTGAGAGGTAAGGAAATAAATATTGCCAATATTTAAGAATATGCATGTAGCACCTATTATTTGTTAATGAGCACTATTCTGAGGCCACATATAACTAAGAGGATACACATCCACAGTAATAACTGATGAGATCAACAAGAAATAGTCACACTCAGTAAAACGATGTGGACAAGCAACAAAAAATAGCACCCAAAGATTCAGGGAGGCTAATCCTGTGCAAAGCTAAGTTTTCCCATTATTTGTTAAAAATCTTAATACATGAGTTCAGAAGCAGAGTCCTGGGAGAAAAAGAATAAATAATGTTTGGACCTACCATGGAGTTCTTCCTAATTCGATCCTCATATTGGCCATATTTATTTATTATACCACAACTGTACACTATAGTATAAATTAACAGTTGAATGTTAGTCATCCCCCTCCATTAGAAACATGAATTCTTAAGAGTGGGTTTATTTCTTAAAGTTTGAATTAGCCTACAATGCTAACTACATATAGGTATTTGATGTTTCTTAATTCAGTAAATTTACTGAGAAGTAGGACCTAACAAAAATTGACCAAAGAATGTTTTGATTTCCTATTTGCATATTGGAAAGTTCTCTTTTACTGACTTTATTAGTTTTTTCATTATGAAGTATTGTTATCTTCAAGAATTAGAGTGAGTGAAGTCACTCAGTCATGTCCAACTCTTTGCGACCCCATGGACTGTAGCCTACCAAGCTCCTCTGTCCATGGGATTTCCCAGGCAATAGTACTGGAGTGGATTGCCATTTCCTTCTCCAGGGGATCTTCCTGACCCGGGGATCGAACCCGGGTCTCCCGCATTGTAGACAGACACTTTACCGTCTGAGCCACCAGGGAAGTCCTAGAGCTACATTTCAAAAACTTGTAGGACAATTCATTGTATTTTAACTAAAATATATATATATATATATATATATATATATATATAGCACTCATTAGCTGCTAAGCAATGTTCTAGGTGCTACGAAAACAGCTGTCACCAAGATAGCAAAAAGCCATTTCATGAAGCTTAATTCTAATGCAGAAAAATAAAGAAAAGGTTTAGTCCAAATAGAATTACAGATAAGGCAAGTAGAGCACGACAGGAAATAGAAAATGTTAAGGCAGGCAGGCGGGCAGGCACTTTTAGATAAGGAGGCCAGAGGAGACCAGAATCCGCAAGCATACTGATTCCAACAGACCCACCTGAGGAAAACGAGTCATGCGGATGCCTGCCGGAGGAGCATTCTAGGCAGAGAAGCACCTGCAAAGGCCACGAGGAAGGAAAACACCTAGAATGCTCAAGGAACAACAAAGAGGCCAGTGATGTGGCTGGAAAATAGCACGTAAGTCAGAGAGTAATAGATGATGAGCTCAAACTGGGCTGATGGGGAATAGTAGAAAATGTAGAGCTTCACTTAGGGCCTTCAGTTCTTCACTCTAAACCAGTGTGAATGCCTCGGGAAGCATTTGGTTAGTGACATAATCTGATTATCTGCTGTAGGTATTTACATGGGTAAGAAATATAGAAGGCTAGTTAGGTATCTACTTATTGCTAGTAATTAGTTAGCCGGCTACTGTAACCAGTTACAAACTACTGAAGTATCTAGGCAAAAGATGATGATGGCCTGGACCTAGAGTGACAATAATGGAAGAGGTGAGATGTATTGGAATTTTGGATGTATTCTAAAGGCAGCACCAAAAATATTCTGCTGATACTTTGGTTGTGGGTTGTGAGACAAGGTTGTCAAGGATGACTTCCAAGGAACTGAATTATAAAGCTGGAGTTGCCATTCACTGGATGGTGCAAACTCACAGCAATACAGCAATGTGGACATGTTACTTTAGAGACATCCATTTGACACTGAAGGGAAACAATGAAGGGAGTGTTTCAATGTGAGTCTGGGGTTTGGAGGAAAGGTCCAAACTAGGATATGAATGTGGGAATCATTACCATGCAGACGGTCTACCTCCCAAGGACAAAAGTTTAGGTAGAAAAGAGGTCCAAGAACTGAAAACAGTAGAAACAAGGAAAATTAGCACAAGAGACCTCAAAAGAGAGGCCAGTGAAGCAAGAGAAAAATCAGATGAGTATAATATCCTAAAAACAAAGTGAACAAAATATAATGAAAAAGAGAATGATCAGTCATGTTAAATACTATAAATAGGTCAAGTAAGATGAAGCATGAAAAATGACATTTGATTTAGAAAAGAGCAAGTCACTGGTGACTTTGATCATAGCAGTTTCCCTGGAATAATAAGGTTAAAAAACTGCTACAGTGGATTCAAGAGATAGTACCACTGAGGATATTATCCTCAAACAGAGGACAGTATCAAAAGCCTTATATGGGGTAAAAGATACAAAACAGACTATTTAGCAAAGCAGGGATTCCAATTTCCTTCTAATTACCCATAAATTTCTTCATTTGCGACACAGTTTCTATGTTGTTAACATTTTCGTTATTTGTATGGAATTGGTATTACTTCTTTGGTAGCTCAGATGGTAAAGAAATCTGTGCAACATGCAGGAGACCCTGCATGTTCAATCCCTGGTCAGAAAGGTCCCACTCCAGTATTCTTGCCTGGAGGATTCCATGGATAGAGGAGCCTGGTGGGCTACAGTCCATGGGGTTCCAAAGACTCAGACACACTGAGCAAGTAGTTTCTTTCACTTTTAGATACAAAATGTAACCATTTTATAAAAGGAGAAACACAAGATACAATCAACTTTCAAACAAAAATCTTCAATAGACTCAATAAAATCAGGGTACACGAAGTGTTAATAGACACATTATTCAGAAGCAAGTTTCTCAAGCTTGACCTTTTTCAGAGCCTCCCACAGAGCACAGCACATCACAAAAGCACTCAAAGGTTTATAGCTTCCCTGACCTCAACTCAGTTCTTCCTCATGTTTCCTTATTATTTCTGCAGAGCTTTTCAGAAACCCCTTTTCCAACATAAAACAGCCTAGGGTATATATGGAAGACTGTAGAACAGAGGAAGAAAAAATAAGTTTTAAAGGGTAGAAAATAGCACTGGATTTAGATTACATTGCCCCTTTTGTCCTATAATCAAAATCAACATATTTCCAAACTGTTTCATTTCCTTTTCACTAAGTGAGCAGTCAAACTTCATTGAGCCTATACATTTTCCTTCTAACATAAAAGGACACTCTAATATGAATCATAACATTCCACATTATTTAAAAAGACAGAAGTAACAAAGGTAATAGCCTATGCTCTGAAGAGATTAAGTCTGTCTTTCTGTAACATTAATATTATAACTAAAAAGAATCAGCAATGTAAGTACACTGTCCATTATTCTGAAGTATGGGAGAAGGTGGAAAAGAAAAATAATCTAAAAAGAAACTTGGGTTTAATGCTTTATTACAATAGAAAAAAAGATCATTTCCATTTAGAAGATACTAAGATGAAAGATCTCAGGCTCCAAAATCACTGTAGACAGTGACTGCAGCCATGAAATTAAGACACTTGGCTCCTTGGAAGGAAAGCTATGACAAACCTAGATAGTATATTGAAAAGCAGAGACATTGCTTTGCCAAAAAAGGTTTGTATAGTTGAACCTATGGTTTTTCTAGTAGTCAGGTACGGATGTGAGAGTTGGACCACAAAGAAGGCTGAGTGCCAAAATGATGCTTTTGTACTGTGGGGCTGGAAAAGACTATTGAGAGTCTCTTGGAAAGCAAGCAAATAAAACCAATCTTAAAGGAAATCAACCTTGAATATTCACTGGAAAGACTGATGCTGAAGCTCCAATACTTTGGCTGCTGCTGCTGCTAAGTCGCTTCAGTCATGTCCAACTCTGTGCGACCCCATAGATGGCAGCCCACCAGGCTCCTCCCATCCCTGGGATTCTCCAGGCAAGAACACTGGAGTGGGTTGCCATTTCCTTCTCCAATGCATGAAAGTGAAAAGTCAAAGTGAAGTCGCTCAGTCGTGTCCAACTCTTAGCGACCCCATGGACTGCAGCCTAACAGGCTCCTCCGTCCATGGGATTTTCCAGGCAAGAGTACTGAAGTGGGGTGCCACTGCCTTCTCCAATACTTTGGCTACCTGATGTAAATGACCCACAAACTGGAAAAGACTGATGCTGGAATGACTGAAGGCAAAAGAAGGGAGCAGCAGAAGATGCAATGGTTAGATAGCATCACTGACTCAATGGACATGAATTTGAGCAAATTTCAAGAGACACTGGAGGGTAGAGGAGTCTGGCGTGCTACAGTCCATGGGGTCGCAAAGAATCAGATACAACTTAGTAACTGAACAAGTACAATGAGTTCAGAATTCTTAAATTGAATGTTCCTTAATTGTTCATTTTGACAGTCAAAACTGCTTTAAAAAAAGAAAAACTTCCTCAGAACAAAATTTAAGGAAAAGCTTTGCAAAATCTGAATTATTTTCTCTCTCTTATGTAAAAAACACCAACAAAAAAAGACTAGGCAAAAGACTGTGATGCTGGGAGGGATTGGGGGCAGGAGGAGAAGGAGACAACAGAGGATGAGATGGCTGGATGGCATCACCGACTCGATGGATGTGAGTCTGAGCGAACTCTGGGAGTTGGTGATGGACAGGGAGGCCTGGTGTGCTGCGATTCACGGGGTCGCAAAGAGTCAGACACGACTGAACGACTGAAATGAAATGAACTGAATGCACCTACCATCAACTGAATTCTTCGCATTTTTGAAATTAATAATTTTTTGCAGGTAATTGTCTAACTCAAGAACACAGAAAAGTACAGCCAGTTTTTTGTTTAAAATGGAAAATTTTGATCTACTATTTCCTAAAACCAGCAAGGTTCAAAACATCAAAAAGTTGGGAAAAAAAAAAAAACCACATTAAAAAATTATAGTGTACATAAAGTCAGTTTCCTATTCTCCAAGTTTCAACATTCACTATATAGTACTCTTAAGAAGTAAAAATAGAACAGTTCTCTAAAATGTAACATAGGTGAGAAATCAATTGAGAATGGAGTCTACTGCAAAAGACTTTTATTTTATTAAAAATAAAACCCCTATAGAGAATGTGTATATGTGTGGGTATATATATATATATATACACATATACATACACATTAGTAGACTGTAATTTTATGTCATAAATATAACATTTTGAAAAAGAATAGTATTAAAAAGGATTGATAACCTAGGAAATAACTTAAACACACCTTATTTAATATTAAGATTAAGAACTCTGATATGTACCTCTTTGATATTAAGAACTCTGATAATGTACCTCTTTGAACAGTAAATAATTACCAAATTTTTACCTGTGTTTCTGAACAAAGAAATGTTACAATTTTACTTGAAAATAAACTGTTACATATATAACCTAAAAGTAAAGTTCTATAAAATAAAATTTAGATTTCCACTCATTACAATTATAAAATGAAAAACAGGTCAAGGAAACAAAACAGTCAACAGATTATTGAAAATTTAAGCAAAAGATTTAACATGCTTAGTAACATTATTATTTCACTTTTTCTTTGTGAGAGTTATCTTATAGATAAGCTTTACTATAACTTTGTTAAGCCCATTAATGAAAAAGACTAAAAAGTAACTACATGAGCTAAAAATATACACAGGAGAAAAGAAAGGGAACATTATTTTTAATACAAAAATCATTTTGGGAGAGACAAATCAGTGACTTATAAAAGGTATGTATTAAAAATTCAGGTATACCCACATGCATTTAAAATCAAAATACAAAGTGTCTAAAAATGAACCTAAAAATCCCACAAGACCTGCATAGAAGAAAATTACTGCAGAACTTAAAAAAAAAAACTTAATAGCTGGATACTGCATGCTATTTGAAATTCAGACACAATAATGGAAAGATACTCTTTCCTCCTGAATTTGTCTATAAATCTGTATACAATCTCAAGCAAAATTATACTAGAATATTTGTGATAGAGAAAATTGAAAGGAGTTAAAAAATTAATTTTTAATTAAACACACAAAGTATTATACACATAACCAAGTTGGATTTACTCTTGGAATGTAAAGATTGTTCGATATACAAAAAACAATAATAANCTTTCCTCCTGAATTTGTCTATAAATCTGTATACAATCTCAAGCAAAATTATACTAGAATATTTGTGATAGAGAAAATTGAAAGGAGTTAAAAAATTAATTTTTAATTAAACACACAAAGTATTATACACATAACCAAGTTGGATTTACTCTTGGAATGTAAAGATTGTTCGATATACAAAAAACAATAATAAATGCAATATATCACATTATAAAAATGAAAGAAGTAAAAATGATCATCTCTGTTGATAGAGAAAAGACATTTGACAAAATACAATATCCTTTCATGATAAAAAGTGCACAACCAACTAGGAATAAAATGAAACTAAGACAATGGCAACCCACTCCAGTANTGCAAAATCAGTCTGATTTCGGTGTTGACCATCTGGTGATGTCCATGTGTAGAGTCTTCTCTTATGTTGTTGGAAGAAGGTATTTGCTATGACAAGTGCATTTTCTTGGCAAAACTCTATTAGTCTTTGCCCTGCTTCATTCCACATTCCAAGGCTAAATTTGCCTGTTTCTCCAGGTGTTTCTTGACTTCCTACTTTCGCATTCCAGTCCCCTATAATGAAAAGGATATCGTTTTTGGGTGTTAGTTCTAAAAGATCTTGTAGGTCTTCATAAAACCGTTCAACTCCAGTTTCTTCAGAGTTACTGGTTGGGGCATAGACTTGGATAATTGTGATATTGAATGATTTGCCTTGGAGATGAACAGAGATCATTCTGTCGTTTTTGAGATCGCATCCAAGTACTTGCATTTTGGACTCTTTTGTTGACCATGATGGCTACTCCACTTCTTCTGAGGGATTCCTGCCCGCAGTACNGTTGGGGCATAGACTTGGATAATTGTGATATTGAATGATTTGCCTTGGAGATGAACAGAGATCATTCTGTCGTTTTTGAGATCGCATCCAAGTACTTGCATTTTGGACTCTTTTGTTGACCATGATGGCTACTCCACTTCTTCTGAGGGATTCCTGCCCGCAGTACTAGATATAATGGTCATCTGAGGTAAATTCACCCATTCCAGTCCATTTTAGTTTGCTGATTCCTAGAATGTCGATGTTCACCCTTGCCATCTCTTGTTTGACCACTTCCAATTTGCCTTGATTCATGGACCTGACATTCCAGGTTCCTGTGCAATATTGCTCTTTACAGCATCAGACCTTGCTTCTATCACCAGTCACATCCACAACTGGGTATTGTTTTTGCTTTGGCTCCATCCCTTCTTTCTTTCTGGAGTTATTTCTCCACTGATCTCCAGTAGCATATTGGGCACCTACTGACCTGGGGAGTTCCTATTTCAGTATCCTATCATTTTGCCTTTTCATACTGTTCATGGGGTTCCCAAGGCAAGAATACTGAAGTGGCTTGCCATTCCCTTCTCCAGTGGACCACATTCTGTCAGACCTCTCCACCATAACCCGGCTGTCTTGGGTTGCCCTGCAGGCATGTCTTGGTTTCATTGAGTTAGACAAGGCTGTGGTCCTAGTGTGATTAGATTGACTAGTTTTCTGTGAGTATGGTTTCAGTGTGTCTGCCCTCTGATGCCCTCTTGCAACACCTACCATCTTACTTGGGTTTCTCTTACCTTAGGCACGGGGTATCTCTTCACGGCTGCTCCAGCAAAGCACAGCCGCTGCTCCTTAACTTGGATGGAGGGTATCTCCTTACCACCACCATTCCTGACCTTCAACGTGGGATAGCTCCTCTAGGCCCTTTAATTGGAGGCTAATTAGTTTACAATATTGTAGTGGTTTTTGCCAAACATCAACATGAATCAGCCGCGGAGCCCATGTGTTCCCCATCCTGAACCCCCCTCCCACCTCCCTCCCCATCCCATCCCCCAGGGTCATCCCAGTGCACCNAATACTGAAGTGGTTTGCCATTCCCTTCTCCAGCGGACCACATTCTGTCAGACCTCTCCACCACGACTCAACCATCTTGGGTTGCCCCGGGGCACGGCTTAGTTTGACTGAGTTAGACAAGGGTGTGGTCCTAGTGTGATTAGATTGACTAGTTTTCTGTGAGTAAGGGTTGCACTGTGTCCGCCCTTTGATTCCCTCTTGCAACATCTACCATCTTACTTGGATTTCTCTTACCTTGGTCATGGAGTATCTCTTCACGGCTGTTCCAGCAAAGTACCACCACTGCTCCTTACCTTGGATGAGGGGAATTAGTTATTACAATGAATCAAAAAAATGTCTGGAGGCTGTAAAGACCTTACTAGACCAACTCCCATAATTTACATTTTTAAGATAACAGGATTAGCCAGGTTTTCAGGAAGGAGAAACTGTCCTCAAGCAGGATACACTGTTGTTATGTAATCCTTAGTACAGGGTTAAAACTGAGTTGCTTGCTGTGTAATCATCAGTTCCAGGCCTAAAGATTTAAAAAAAAAAAAAATTTATGTGACTAAGGAATGTAGAGAAAAGAAAAAAAAAAAAAGTTTATCCTTTCCTCCTCCTTGAGAATTCCAGATCCCTCTCTCCTTGGGGACCCCCAGACTTCTTATCAACCTGCCTAGGAATTGACTCACTTTTTCCATGATACTTCAGTTTACAAATATCTGTACATCTGAAGCATATTCGATTATGGTGTTTGTCTAACCAGGTCTGGGAAATCATGTCCATGCTATACGGGAACCTCAACTAAGGAGTAAGTTGGAGAAAAACAAACAAGAGGAGAAAAATACCTTTCATTTGTAGAACCAGACTAATGCAAATCAACCATTCTATGTCTTGTTTTCAAAGATTATCAAATAAGAATTATCAGGAACGAAAATGCTCTAATTGTCTCTTCCACTTGATTAATGAGTTTGTATTAACTTGACAGCCTGTTCTATATTTTAAAAATAATTAAATTTAATTAAATAACATTTATGATTGATTCTGTTACCATCATGTTTTATATTTCTAAAACAAGCAAATATATTTGAGCAGAATTTGAGTAATTTAAGGCATACCCTAAATCTTATTTCACTGAATTGTACTGGAGGATATCATGAAAATTATTTTAACCAAATCCAAGTTCCCCAGGACTGCTTCACTGAACAGCTTCCACAAGTATCATTCACATCACTGGCTGTGGGAACAGCAACCCCTTGAGTTGGGAGGTGCACAGCCTGGGCAGACCTATGCTTGTTGGCTTGGGTTTTCCCTAGTCTGCTACCGTCAAATTGCAGACTTCAGGAACCAAATCAGCTCTGAAGTCTTGACTACTCATTTGCAAACCAAAACTTCCATTCAGAGACTACAGTTCGGTTCATTTCAGTCGCTCAGTCGTGTTCAACTCTATGCGACCCCATGAATCGCAGCACACCAGGCTTCCCTGTCCATCACCAACTCCTGGAGTCCACATAGACTCACGTTCATCAAGTCCGTGATGCCATCCAGCCATCTCATCCTCTGTCATCCCCTTCTCCTCCTGCCCCCAATCCCTCCCAGTATCAGAGCCTTTTCCAGTGAGTCAACTCTTCACATGAGGTGGACAAAGTACTGGAGCTTCAGCTTTAGCATCATTCCTTCCAAAGAAATCCCAGGGCCGATCTCCTTCAGAAGGGACTGGTTGGATCTCCTTGCAGTCCAAGGGACTCTCAAGAGTCTTCTCCAACACCACAGTTCAAAAGCATCAATTCTTCGGTGCTCAGCCTTCTTCACAGTCTAACTCTCACATCCATACATGACCACTGGAAAAACCATAACCTTGACTAGACGGACCTTAGTTGGCAAAGTAATGTCTCTGCTTTTTAATATGCTATCTAGGTTGCTCATAACTTTTCTTTCAAGGAGAAAGCGTCTTTTAATTTCATGGCTGCAATCACCATCTGCAGTGATTTTGGAGCCCCAAAAATAAATTCAGCCACTGTTTCCTCTGTTTCCCCATCTACTTTCCATGAAGTGATGGGACAGGATGCTATGATCTTAGTTTTCTGAATGTTAGGCTTTAAGCCAACTTTTCACTCTCCTCTTTCACTTTCATCAAGAGGCTTTTTAGGTCCTCTTCACTTTCTGCCATAAGGGTGGTGTCATCTGCATATCTGAAGTTATTGATATTTCTCCCAGCAATCTTGATTNAGAAAAAAAAGTTAGCAGTGGCAGAATACAAAATCAACATGTAAAAATCAGTTATACTTCCATATACTAACAATAAGCAATCTGAAAAGGAAATTAAGAAAATTCCATTCACTATATATATATATAGGTGTGTGTGTGTATGTGTGTATTTACTAAATACAAAAATAATACAATACCTAAGCAATTAACATAACCGAGGAGGCAAAAACTTGTACACTAAAAAATACAAAATGCTGCTGGAAAAAAACTAAAGACACAAATGAAAGAAATACTGTGTTCATACACTGGAAAACTTAATACAGTTATGGTAGCAATTCTACTCAAATAGACTTACAGATTCAATACAATCTTTCACGGCATGTACATGCAAGAGAATGTCATTTGGGCAAAAAAATGAAGTTCTGATTTTTGCCACAAGATGGATGAATCTTAAAAAACACTACAGTAACTTAAATAAGACAGAATAAAATTCACATATTGTATCACTCTACTTATATGAAATCGAGCAAACTCAGAGACAAACAATAGGTTAGAGGTAATGAGGAGCTTGTGTAGGAGGGAACTGAGTTATTAACGAATACAGTTTCTTTTGGGGAAGATCTATTAGTTACGACAGTGGACAGTGGTGACTGCAAAAGAATGTGAAGAACTTTATACCATTAAACTGTATACTCAAAAGTGTATAGCTGAAATGGTAAGTTTTCTGCTGGGCATATTTTATCACAATAAAAAAAAAAAAAAGAAAAACATTTGCATGCAAGAATTCCCAATATATTTTTGAAAGTTAAAGAAGTCTGCCTTCCCTATTGTCAAGATTCTATAAAACAGCAATTATTAAAATACTCTAATCCTGCATTACAAAAAAACAGATAAATGGCATATAGAAAAAGGTCCAAAAAGATTCCTAAATATCAAAATACAGCAAAGAGAAAGAAGACATTTCATATCAGTGTGGAGTGGGGGTTAATGTTTTAAAATATAATCTGGGGTTAGAGTACTTTTTAAGACACAGCCCGGGTCTAGCTAACCCCATCCTCGCAGTGCTGCATAACACGCTCCTCTACTCTCGTATGTCCTGTAAATTAGCTACTGGATGTCGAGGTTTGAATATATTCAAATTCAGCAATTTTCAGTATAAATATTTCATTGGTTGCGCTGTATACTTCCTACTGTATCTTAGCAGTAGACTTACGTGTGTTTTCCTTTTAGTGATGCTCAAGTTGATCATGTATGAGTGGGAAGAATTAAATGATGTACACTTACTCCTATCTTTGTAAGTTAATTCTGGAAAGACACTTCAATTAATAAGATTTAACTAACCTGATTCTTTTACAGATTTAGAACAGTGTGTACCAGAGCTTTTTTTTTTGACACATTATAACATATATTATGTATCTAAAAATGTATAGAGAATCACATGAGTAGTTAGATTCCCACTCCAGAGATTAAAAAATAATTTCTAATTCAGTTGAAGACACCAATGTATCCCTCGCTGACTGTAGCAGCACTGATTGTATTAGAAAAACTTGGAAATGATTTGAAAAGTCCAATAAATAAAGAATGGACAAATATATTTTCATAATAAAAAAATAAAATATGAAGCTCCCTCCACGATTTTCACATACATTAAAGCTTAACTGTATCCATTGTAAGATTTCAATGAATACAATATAAGAAAGGTTGAAAGTCATTGGCTTTAGCAACATATCTCAGATTTTTCTGCATCATGATCATTAAAACTTAACATACCTGGACCAAATTAGTTTAATCTTTTATAGGAATATCCTCATCAGGAGTCACTTTATAACTACGTCTTTAATCTTTAATTACTAAGAAAGCTCTTATTTGATACAAGAATCATTTTCTTTAACAACAGTTGTACACTACTTAATTTTCAATGTACAAACCATCAGTTATAGAATTTTTTGTCAGAAGTTTCTCCCTGAAGAAAAGAATTACATAACCTAATTTTTTGACCTGAGAAATCATTATCAAACAAAACTAGTAAGATCAAAGGTNACAAGAATCATTTTCTTTAACAACAGTTGTACACTACTTAATTTTCAATGTACAAACCATCAGTTATAGAATTTTTTGTCAGAAGTTTCTCCCTGAAGAAAAGAATTACATAACCTAATTTTTTGACCTGAGAAATCATTATCAAACAAAACTAGTAAGATCAAAGGTGTTCTAAATGAACAGTCTGAAGACTCAGTACCCTAGGATTTCCTTCTTTTCTCCTATAGCTTCTGTGCTATGCTTAGTCGCTCAGACCTTCCAGATGTACAAGCTGAATTTAGAAAAGGCAGAGGAACGAGAGATCAAACTGACAACATCCCTTGCGTCACAGAAAAAGCCAGGGGATTCCAAAAAAAAAAAAATCTACTTCTGCATCACTGACTAAGCTAAAGCCTTCGACTGTGTGGATCACAACAAACCATGGAAAATTCTTCAAGAGATGGGAATACCGGACGACCTTACCTTTCTCCTGAGAAACCTGTAGTCAGGTCAAGAAGCAACAGTTAGAACTGGACACAGAACAATGGACAGGTTCAAAATTGGGAAAGGAGTATGTCAAAGCAGTATACTGTCACCCTGCTTATTTAACTTATACGTCATGCGAAATGCTGGTCTGGATAAATCACAAGCTGGAATCAAGACTGCCATGAGAAATACTGACAACCTCAGATGATAATACTTTAATGGCAGAAAGTGAAGAGGAACTAGAGTCTCTTGATGAAAGCGAGCAGACAGAAAAAGCTGGTTTAAAACTTGACATTCAAAAAATGAAGATTATGGCATCCAGTCCCATCACTCATACCAAATAGATGGGGAATATGTGGAAACAATGTCAGATTTCATTTTCTTGGGCTCCAAAATCATTGCAGATCATGACTGTAGCCATGAAATTACGACTCTTGCTCCTTGGAAGAAAAGCTATGATAAACCTAGACAGTGTATTAAAAAGCAGAGACATCACTTTGCCAACAAAGGTTCATACAGTCAAAGCTATGGTTTTTCCAGTGGTAATGTATGGATATGACAGCTGGACCATAAAGACTGAGTGCCAAAAAGTGGACGCTTGTGAACTGTGGTGTTGGAGAAGACTCCTGAGAGTCCCTTAGACAGCGAGGAGATCCAACCAGTCAATCCTAAAGGAAATCAGTCTTGAATATTCATTGGAAGGTCTGATGCTGAAGCTCCAATACTCTGGCCATCTGATGTAAAGAGCTGACTCATAGGAAAAGACCCTGATGCTGGGAAGACTGAGGGCAAGAGAAGAAGGGGGCGACAGAGGATGAGATGGTTGGCTGGCTGCACTGACTTAACAGACATGAGTCTGAGCAAACTAAGGGAGACAGTGAAGGACAGGGAAGCCTGGCGTGCTACAGTTCACGGGGTTGCAGAGTCAGACACGACTTGGGACTGAACACATCAACAATAAAGGGAATAGGCAAAACACTCTAAAGCATGATCTATATATATCTACACACACACACACTTTGATCAATGTAGTTTTAAAGGTAAAGATAGACCAAAATAATAATATGGTGCTATTCAAATCACTGGAAAAGTTTGCCAATTTTAATTGTTTCAGAGTTTCAATATCCTATCTTTCTGTACTGACTTGATGCTAAGATTCAATGTAAGGTATATACATAAAGCCATTTTGCACTAAATAGCAATGCATATAACTTTATCCATAAATTAACATAAACATATAGTCCCTTTTCAATATTCCTCTGTGTCTAAAGATATTTTCTGAATCTTAAACTCACTAATTTTGACAGATGAATCAGATTTTTCAGCTCCTTAGATTCTGGTAAAGATTGAGGGCAGGAGGAGAAGGGGGCGATAAAGGATGAGATGGTTGGATGGCATCAATGACTCAATGGACATGAGTTTGAGCAAACTCTGGGAGATAGTGAAGGACAGGGAAGCCTGGTATGCTGCAGTCCATGAGGTCGCAAAGAGTTGGACACGACTACAGGACTAAACAACAAGTGACAGTCATTTTCACACCTCTCCTAGCCTTGAGAAATTGTAAACTCTATTCTACAAATGCTGACTTAGTTTCTACTTCATGTTCTACTGTTTCTACCTTCTCTGGCATCAGACAAAAAATCTTCTAAATTTACAATGCAGTTTTTAAATATAGCAATATAGCAAATAGTAGAAGACATCTGAAATGAAGACGTTAAATTAAATTTAAAATTCAAATACCTGCCATGTGAAAGTCACTCAGTCATGTCCGATTATTTGTGACTCAATGGACTATACAGTCCATGGGATTCTCTAGGCCAAAATACTGGAGTGGGTAGCTGTTCCCTTCTCCAGGGGATCTTCCCAACCCAGGGATCAAAGCCAGGTCCTCCACATTGCAGACGGATTCTTTACAAGCTGAGCCACAAGGGAAACTCAAGAATACCTAAGTGGGTAGCCTATGCCTTCCTCCAGCGGATGCTCCCAACCCAGGAATCGAACCAGGGTCTCCTGCATTGCAAGCCGATTCTTTATCAACTAAGTGACACCAATATAAATAATTCCATATAAATAACAAAGGGATTAAGATTTGAAACACAAAAATAAACAGGCAGCAAAGGACTGACCTTCTAATGCTAAATTAAGAAGATGGGAGAAACTAAAATAACTAAAGTCACTAAGTGACTAAAAAAAATAACCTCCCAAAAGGATTTGAAGTATGGGACTGCAAAAATCAAGAAAGCAAAGGTTCAGGGAGGCTATTTATCATAGCACTGGAAGGACACTTTTTCCTTTTTTAAGCTTTGAAAGTGTGAAGTACTATGTTCATTGAAAGAAGTAACATTTTTACTTCTTTTAATCAATTTGAACTACAGGATATCTTTACCAAGAATTATATGTAGATGAAAAAACATATAGGTACATGAAGAAATATACTAAATTAAGTTCCAATACTGTAGCCTTTAGATATTTCTTTATTCTATTTCAATTTATTTGATCATAAAAATCCAAATCCTATGACTTCCTTTTTTATTATCCAGAAGAAATGCTGCACAGAAATTACATTATTTATATACAATTGTGGTCTCTGTTATAGATAACACAATAGAGGTTATTATGAAATGTTTCACTAACTCGTAAATAAAGCTATTGGGACAGACCTAAAATTTATTTCTGCTTAATAGACACTTTATTCCAAGACAGTACAGGTTTTAAAAAGAAACTATATCAACATTACACTTCTAAAACTACAGAATAGGAAAAACTCTGAACTCTAGACCAATTTCACTCACTAAATGGAATAAATGAGAAAACTGAGGCCCAAACTATAAATCAAGTGCTTAAACATTTTAAGAAATGAAAAGTTTTCTAAGTGAAAAACTCAATAATGATTTTTAGGTTTCAGAAAAATAATGTGATCAGTCATATTTTTTTGGTGTCTTTTGATTACTGTTACCCTCTATATTTTAACTTTGTCCTCAAACTGGCTTACCTTAACATAGGAAAACAGCTGTGGCAATTCCAGACTAACACCTACAAAGTATTCCTTGGCTTCATTCTGACTGGGCTTATTTAAGGCTTATACCCATCAATGTAACCAGAGGAATTAATTCCGATTGGTTTAGGAATACCGTCGCCTACTCTTTAGTCAAATCACAGGATAATGAACAGGGGAAGTAATCACTTAGCTACACAGTTTCACACAACAAAAAGGGAGATTCAAAACTAAGAGGAAATAATAATTGACAATTGAGATCGTTGGTAAGAAAAAGAAATTTATGATACTCAATTAATTTATTTGACATTCGGTATAACATTTACTGGAGAAGGCAATGGCACCCCACTCTAGTATTCCTGCCTGGAAAACCCATGGACGGAGGAAACCGGTGGGCTGCAGTCCATGGGGTCGCTAAGAGTCGGACACGACTGAGCAACTTCACTTTTACTTCTCACTTTCATGCATTGGAGAAGGAAACGGCAACCCACTTCAGTGTTCTTGCCTGGAGCATCCCAGGGATGGGGAGCCTGGTGGGCTGCCGTCTATGGGATCGCACAGAGTCGGACATGACTGAAGCAACTTGGCAGCAATAGCAGAACATTTACTAACTGTGCTGTAAAGTAGAAAGAAAATATGAGTTTCAAAGATGAAGATATTCTTTGCACATAATTTACAATCACCAAAAAGTAATACATTTCACCTAGAAACTTTGGAAAATGGCCTATATACTTTCAATTATGTTGAAAAATCTAAATATTTTTACTTTCAAATGCAGTATCATCCCTATATGTAGCTAAGAGAAAGACTGGAGATCTCTTCAAGAAAATTAGAGATACCAAGGGAACATGTCATGCAAAGATGGGCATAATAAAGGGCAGAAATGGTACGGACCTAACAGAAGCACTAAGAAGAGGTGGCAAGAATACACAGAACTAAACAAAAAAGATCTTCATGACCCAGATAACATGGACGGTGTGATCACTCACTCAGAGCCAGACATCCTGGAGTCCGAAGTCAAATGGGCCTTAGGAAGCATCACTACAAACAAAGCTAGTGAAGGTGATGGAATGCCAACTTAGCTACAAGTCCTAAAAGATGACGATGTTAAAGTGCTACACTCAATATGCCAGCAAATTTGGAAAACTCAGCAGTGACCACAGGACTGGAAAAGGTCAGTTTTCATTCCAATCCCCAAAAAAGGCGATGCCAAAAATGCTCAAACTACTGCACAATTGCACTCATCTCCTACACTAGCAAAGTAACACTCAAAATTCTCCAAACAAGACTTCAATACTACATGAACTGAGAACTTTCAAATGTTCAAGCTGGATTTAGAAAAGGCAGAGGAACCAGAAATCAAATTGCCAACATCCCTTGAGTCACAGAAAAAGCAAGAGAACTCCAGAAAAACATCTGCTTTATTGACTACGCCAAAGCCTTTGACAGAGTGGATCACAACAAACTGGTAAATTCTTAAAGAGAAGGGAATACCAGACCACCTTACATGCCTCCTGAGAAATGTGTATGCAGATCAAGAGGCAAGAGTTAGAGCAGGACATGGAACAACAGGCTGGTTCCAAATTGTCAAAGGAGTATGTCAGGGCTGTATCTTGTCACCCTGCTTATTTAACTTATATGCAGAGTACATTATGAGAAACGCTGGGCTAGATGAAGCACAAGCTGGAATCAAGACTGCCAGGAGAAATATCAATAACCTCAGATATGCAGATGATACCACTGTAATGGCACAAAATGAAGAGGAACTAAAGAGCCTTTTGATGAAGGTGAAAGAGGAAAGTGAAAAAGCTGGCATAAAACTCAACATTCCAAAAATAAGACCATGGCATTCGGTCCCATTACTTCATGGCAAATAGATGGTGAAACAGTGGCAATAGATGAAAATAGATGGTAACAGTGACAAAATTTTATTTTCTTGGGCTCCAAATTCACTGCATATCAAGACTGCAGCCATGAAAGTAAAAGACACTTGCTCCTTGGAAGAAAAGCTATGACCAACCTAGACAGCATATTGAAAAGCTGAGACATTACTTTGCCAACAAAGGTCCATCTAGACAAAGCTATGGTTTTTCCAGTAGTCATGTAGAGATAGATATGAGAGTTGGACTATAAAGAAAGCTGAGTGCCAAGGAATTGATGTTTTTGAACTGTGGTGTTGGAGAAGACTCTTGAGAGTCCCTTGGACTACAAGGAGATCCAACCAGTCCATTCTAAAGGAGATCAGTCCTGAATACTCACTGGAAGGACTGATGTTGAAGCTGAAACTCCAATACTTTGACCACCTGAAGCGTAAGAACTGAGTCATTAGAAAAGACCCTGATGCTGGGAAAGATCAAAGGCAGGAGGAAAAGGGGACGACAGAGGATGAGATGGCTGGAGTATGAGACAGCATGACTGACTTGATGGCCATGAGTCTTAGCAAGCTCTGGGAGTTGGTGAAGGACAGGGAAGCCTGGTGTGCTACATCACAATGGGTTGCAAAGAGTCAGAAACAACTGAGCAAGTGAACTGAATGACAACATTCTGTTTTAAATTAACGGCATCAAAATATGTGCCAGAATATTCTGTCACAGGTGAAAAGGGCGAAAGCAAAAGTTTCTTTAATTTTACACAGAAACATACAATTCACACCATTTGTTGTTTTTTAGTCACTGTTGTGTCCCACTCTTTTATGATCCCATGGACTGCAGCCCACCAGGCTCCTCTCTCCATGGAATTTCCGAGGCAAGAATACTGGATGGGTTGCCATTTCCCTCTCCAGCGTATCTTCTCCACCCATGAATTGAACCCATCTCTCATGTACTGACAGGCAGATTCTTCACCTCTGGGCCATGTGGGAAGCCCAGCACACAGTTGAGAATAGTTTAAAATCAATGTTTCAAGGTTACCTACTCCTCACTAAGTGACCTATGTACAAACTTAAATGTTTGGTCTGCAAAACACAATGCTATGATTTTTGGTTCCTTCTGTGTACTGGAAAAAACCTGATACATTTGGCAGTCATAAATGTTCAACATGTACAACAAAGCAAGAAACTTTCTAAACAATGGAGCTAAAAAAAAAAAATTCTGAGGGCTCAAAATCTATTTTACTTCATCAGTAGCTTGACCCTCCTGAATAAAAAGAGTTCAGATAAAGTCTTTTGTTGGTTAATATAATTCCAAAATATCCCAGATTTTTCAAAACATTTCTTAAACGTAACCAACAAAATATGTGAAATTATCCAAGGACAGCTGTGTAAAACTTCTACAAATGTACTCATTTACTTAAGAGATCAGATAATGATATCATTAAAACTTGCAGCATAAACATTTTAGCCTCAATGGATTTGTATCAAATCATATGTTCATAATGTAAGAGGTTTTTTTGCCACCATGGTGTGTTGGGCAGAATGCCACCCCCAAAATATTCATGTCCTAATACATGAAACCTGTAACTATGTTAAACTTCCATGGCAAAAGAGAACAGAAATGGAATTAAAGGTTTTTAATTAGCAGATGTGAAGATTATCTTGGATTATCTGGGTAGGCCCAATATGATCACAAGAGTACTTAAAAGTATTTAAAGGGAAACAGGAGAGTCAAGAGAGTGATGTAACTAGAGAAAAACAGAAAGATAAACTGCTGGCTTTTAAAGAGGAAGAGGATCATGAGCCAAGGAATGTGGGCTGCTTCTACAAACCAGAAAAGGAAAAGAAATCATCTCCCTCAGAGCCTCCAGAAAAGAGCAAATTCTAATCACACCTTGATTTCGGCCTACAGAAACCTGCAAGATAGATTTGTCATCTCCAGAATCATTAAAATATAATTCATTAATGTTGCTTAAATTGGGCAGTGGTCCCAACCCTGTTAGAAACCAGGAGGCATACCAGGCTGGCCAGCATGAGGTTTCATCTGCATTTACAGCTGCTCCCCATCACTAGGAATAATGTCTGAGTTCCACCTCCTATCAGATCAGCAGCAGCATTAGATTCTCATAGGAGCTCGGACCTTAACTCTAATGGCAATGCAGAACATCCTGAGATTGCCACAAAATAGAAATAAAGTGCACAACAAATGTAATGTGCTTGAATCATCCCAAAACCACCCCCACCTCACTCCCATGGAAAATTTCTACAAAACCAGTATCTGGTGCCAAAAAAAGGCTGAAGACTAATGATTTAAATCATCCAGGTTGTGAGAACTAGTTAACAGTAGTATACAAAATTAAAGTGAAAGTCGCTCAGCAGTGTCTTGACTCTTTGTGACCCCGTGGACTATACATTCCATGGAATTCTCCAGGCCAAAATACTGGACTGGGAAGCCGTTCCCTTCTCCAGGGGATCTTCCCAACCCAGGGATAGAATCCAGGTCTCTTGCACTGCAGGTGGAATCTTTACCATTTGAGCCACAGAGGAAGCTCCAAAGGAAACTAGTGCAGGTGGAAATTCTTCATATGTAAGACCAAAAATAGGAGAAACTGACTAACTTTTGAGACATAGTATCCCCTAAACTTCCCTGGTGGTCCAGTGGCTAAAACTGTGCTCCCAAGGCAGGAAGCCTGGTTTTGACCCGTGGTCAGGGAACCAGATCCTACACACTGAAACTAAAGAACCTACATGCCCTCAGTTCAGTTCAGTTCATTTGCTCAGTTGTGTCCAACTCTATGGGACTTCATGAATCGCAGAACACCAGGCCTCCCTGTCCATCACCAACTCCCAGAGTTCACCCAAACTCATGCCCATCAAGTCAGTGATGCCATCCAGCCATCTCACCCTCTGTCATCCCCTTCTCCTCTTGCCCCCAATCCCTCCCANTGGGGGCAGGAGGAGAAGGGGACAACAGAGGTTGAGATGGCTGGATGGCATCACCGACTCGATGGACGTGAGTCTGAGTGAACTCCGGGAGTTGGTGATGGACAGGGAGGCCTGGTGTGCTGTGATTCATGGGGTCGCAGAGTCGGACATGACTGAGTGACTGAACTGACTGAACTGTACGTTTTCTGGTTTGTTTTTAAATTTCCAAATATATAGAAGTGTTTCTATTTAGTTATTTTTGTGATCCACTTCAGACTTCCTTGCATTATAGTCCAAGAATATGCATCTCTTATGCTTATTGTTTGAAGTTGATAAGACCTCTTCTCTAGACAATAAATACCACAGACTTAACCAACAGAAGCCCTAATTGCAATTTCGCTGACACTTGTGCCATCTTCCCCAGAGAAGATTAGAATGCTCCCAGGCACATGATAGGAGGGCATTGTTTTTAGACAGTGCCTTATGGTCCAGCCTGATCAGAAATGGATGACAGGATAGTCGGTAGCTTTGCCTGAAGACTGCATACATTCTTGGTGCCTCTGTCGTGATATTAATGCATATATCTGGACATCCTGCTGAACATCCCTGGGATCCCTTACATTGGTGACATCATGCTAATCAAGTCAGATGAGCAGGCCAGAACACTAGAACACTTTGTAAGAAACAAGCATCTTAGGGGATGGGAGATAAACACCCTGAAGACTTGGGGACTGGTCACATCAGTGTCTGAGTCTGTTTTCAGGAGAACATGAACTGCAACAGATTTTCTCATTAATTCTAAAGATCCTGAACTATTGATGTCATATTTAATGAGACTAAAGGAACATGCTACCTTTTCATTTGTCATTTTCTTATTGCTGATTTTGTGTTTGGATCCAGTGAAATCCTAAAGCCCCACTTCAGACTGCAGAATGTAATACTGCGTGAAACACACTAAACGAATGAGCCAGCCCATTTCTGTGAAATGGCTCCTTTTCCTTGTTTTGTATGATCCCTGTTACCCTATATCTGGCTTCCCTGGTAGCTCAGTTGGTAAAGAATCCGCCTGCAATGCAAGAGATTCTGGTTTGATTCCTGGGTTGGGAAGATCAGCTGGAGAAGGGACAGGCTACCCATTCCAGTATTCTTGGGCTTCTTTAATGGCTCAGCTGGTAAAGAATCGCCTGCAGTGTGGGAGACCTGGGTTCAATCCCTGGGTTGGGAGGATCTCCTGGAGAAGGGAACAGCTACCCATACCAGTATTCTGGTCTGGAGAATTTCATGGATTGTATCGTCCATGGGGTCACAAAGACTTGGACTGACTGAGCGGCTTTCACCTTCACCCTGTGTCTAGCCATTACCATGGACCAGTGAATCTGNCTGGGTTGGGAGGATCTCCTGGAGAAGGGAACAGCTACCCATACCAGTATTCTGGTCTGGAGAATTTCATGGATTGTATCGTCCATGGGGTCACAAAGACTTGGACTGACTGAGCGGCTTTCACCTTCACCCTGTGTCTAGCCATTACCATGGACCAGTGAATCTGAACTATGTGCAGATCAAGTTCTATTTATTTGTTTTTTTGGCTGCGCTGGGTCTTTGTTGCTTTGCACAGGCTTTCTCTAGTTGCAGCAAGTGGGAGCTACCTTCATTGCGGTATGCGGACTTCTCACTGCGGTGGCTTCTCTTACTGTGGAACACAGGCTCTACACATACAGCTTCAGTAGTTGCAGCAAACTGCAGCTTGTCGGATCTAGAGCGTGGGCTCAGTTGTGTTGCATGGATTAGTCGCTCCATGGCATGTGGGATCTTCCTGCACCACTGATCGAACCTGTGTCCCCTGCACCGACAGGCGGATTCTTATCCACTGCACCACCAGGGAAGTTCTCAACTTCTTTCTTATCTAATAAACTAAGCTATAGTGTCTTTTTGTTCCTGTATCATGATTTTGAATTAATGCTGAATTATTCTTAAACACTTAGCTCACTTGGAGCTTTCTATAAAAATATTTATAGAGACATCTTTTTGTTTAGACATTCAGATATCAGATTGTCTTAGTTTACCAAATGTAATCCATTTTTGTCTAGGACCTGGAACTACTTTAATTTTTTTTTTGATTTTTTAAATTTTTATTTGAGCTAGGTATTTGTGATAGCCATGAAAATGCACTTTAACGATCTCTAACTGTCAGTTCACTTCAGTCGCTCAGTCGTGTCTGACTCTTTGTGACCCCATGAATCGCAGCACGCCAGGCCNGAAGCCCTAACACTCAATACGGCTTTGAGCTATTCAGAGATTTACACCTCGCTACTGCTTTAAGAAAGCCAAACACCCGGTTGAGGGCTTTTTGTCAACATTCTTAAAATTCAAGAACAGTTTCTCCATGCATTTGAGTACTTTTAATAAGTACATACCCCAAACTCGTTGGTCTGACAATAAAAACGGTTTGGAAAGGCTCCGGATTCCGTTGTTAGAAAAATAATGTGGAAAGAAAAGGGTTTTAGCCAATCATAGTTCAGGAAAATAAATTATGTTTACTTCCCGTCCAATCACAACAGGACGTTGTGACCCATCCCAGCACACATCTCCAACTTGGAACAATTACTCCTTTGATCTCACCGTTGAATTCTAAATCAAGCATCCATACTGATGTCAGTGAGAAATCTTCTGACATACTTTTATCAAAGATAATTTTTAAAATCCCAGTTGTGTGTTTTATTTCCAGGGCCACTAATGATTACATCAGCTCCCAAAATTCTTCTAGCACAATAAAAATCTATTCTAAATTTCAGTTTCTTAAATATTTTTCTAAACCTCCACGAAAAGTTAGCTTTGTAAAGGAATTTAGAAATCTGAATATTTTAAATAGACATAAGGCTTTTATCCACTTTCTTACAAAACCTAAGCTGTTTTTGAAATGGAAAATACATGGCCACTGCTAATAGGTTAAAAACCTAAATTACAAGAAAGAGTTCTTTCCAGATTTTAATCATCATGGTCTAATTCTGCTAATCTAAAGGCCAAATGTAGAACTGTAATAAATAAACAAAGGAAAATCATGTCTAGAAATGCATACTGGCAAGTTGAGAAAAAAAAATTTTATTGTGCAATCTTTAACTTCCAAGTCCACTCTTTCAATACGTACAGTATAATACTTAGCAAATCACCTTACAGGCTAAGATTTCTAAAATCTCAAATTGGATTAAGGAACCAGTAAAATAACCTGGTGAAAATAAGCTAACGTGGAAAGAGGAAGAAAAATAAGAAGATTGATATTCAGATACCAAATTATCAATGACTTGCTTTGTGATCTTTGGCATGACACAGATGTTTAACTGAAACTGCCTCTTTCCTAATCTCAGTGATATTCTAGGAGCAAGTGAGAAAATATAAATAAAGTCGTTTGAGAAAAGCTGCAAATAACACTATTATCACAAATATCACTCACTTTTAGAAAGAGAGATTGTCAGATTATCTTAAATAAAGGTGCCAGCTGACTTTAATTTTGTAGGCAAACTCCTGTAAATGGACCCCTAGGAACCCCCTGCTGCTGCTAAGTCATTTCAGTCGCTTCGACTCTGTGCGACCCCATAGACAGCAACCCACCAGGCTCCCCCGTCCCTGGGATTCTCCAGGCAAGAACACTGGAGTGGGTTGCCATCTCCTTCTCCAATGCGTGAAAGTGAAATTGCTCAGTAGAGTCCGACTCTTAGCGACCCCATGGACCGCAGCCTACCAGGCTCCTCCATCCATGGGATTTTCGAGGCAAGAGTATTGGAGTGGGGTGCCATTGCCTTCTCCGAGGAACCCCCTAGACATGTAGAATGCTGTCCTTTTAAGTGTTCTGAAAAGCATGCAAATCAAAGTTAAAATGTTTCAAATGCAGAAACAAAGTTTCTCAGATGGTCATATATCTTCATTAACATTTTCTATCCAAACATCTTATGTACTTTATTCCATATACTAGTCTATGAATCGTTTGACTATAATTAGTACCTAGGGTTTAACAACAACAAAAACAATAAACCACTAATTTGTGTATATTGTTGCTTATGGAAAAACTTGAAATTCATTTTTTTCAATGTAAAATTAAAAGGCCTTAAAAATCTTTTGCTTTGTTTCAGGCAGTACAGCTGACCCTCGAACAAAATGAAACTGAACTGTGGAGTCACTTACACACAGGTTTTTTCAATAAGTACATCCAGTTGAATCCACAAATGCAGAACCTCTGACACCAAGGGCCAAATGCAAAGCACTCTGGATCTTCTACTGTACTGAGGGTCAGCATCCCTAACCCCCAAGTTGTTAAAAAAAACACTGTATTTATTTTTGCCAGCAAATCATAAGTGTAAACATAATCAAATCAAATCAAAAGTGTAAAGTTTAACACTGAATAAAAATAAATGTAAAGCCAAATCTGAAACCTTAAAATATTTGTTCAATTAAATTCCCTTATAAGTCAGAAAATGTCAATATTGGTAAATGTAAAGAGTTATATTAATAATGCTAAAATTATGTTATAGTACTTCATTTGGAGAAGGCAATGGCACCCCACTCCAGAACTCTTGCCTGGAAAATACCATGGAGGAGCCTGGAAGGCTGCAGTCCTTGGGGTCGCTGAGGGTCAGGCACGACTGAGCGACTTCACTTTCACTTTTCACTTTCATGCACTGGAGAAGGAAATGGCAACCCACTCCAGTGTTCTTGCCTGGAGAATCCCAGGGACGGGTGAGCCTGGTAGGCTGCTGTCTCTGGGGTCGCACAGAGTCGGACATGACGGAAGTGACTTAGCAGCAGCAGCACTTCATTATATCAGTCCTAGGTGTTCATTAGAAAGACTGATGTTGAAGCTGAAACTCCAATACTTTGGCCACCTGATAGGAGCTGACTCATTTGAAAAGATCCTGATGCTGGGAAAGATTGAGGGTAGGAGAAGGGGACGACAGACGATGAGATGATTGGATGGCATCACCAACTTGATGGACACGGATTTGGGTGGACTCTGGGAGTTGGTGATGGACAGGGAGGCCTGGCGTGCTGCAGTTCATGAGGTCGCAAAGAGTGGGACACGACTGANCACTGTATTTATTTTTGCCAGCAAATCATAAGTGTAAACATAATCAAATCAAATCAAAAGTGTAAAGTTTAACACTGAATAAAAATAAATGTAAAGCCAAATCTGAAACCTTAAAATATTTGTTCAATTAAATTCCCTTATAAGTCAGAAAATGTCAATATTGGTAAATGTAAAGAGTTATATTAATAATGCTAAAATTATGTTATAGTACTTCATTTGGAGAAGGCAATGGCACCCCACTCCAGAACTCTTGCCTGGAAAATACCATGGAGGAGCCTGGAAGGCTGCAGTCCTTGGGGTCGCTGAGGGTCAGGCACGACTGAGCGACTTCACTTTCACTTTTCACTTTCATGCACTGGAGAAGGAAATGGCAACCCACTCCAGTGTTCTTGCCTGGAGAATCCCAGGGACGGGTGAGCCTGGTAGGCTGCTGTCTCTGGGGTCGCACAGAGTCGGACATGACGGAAGTGACTTAGCAGCAGCAGCACTTCATTATATCAGTCCTAGGTGTTCATTAGAAGGACTGATGTTGAAGCTGAAACTCCAATACTTTGGCCACCTGATAGGAGCTGACTCATTTGAAAAGATCCTGATGCTGGGAAAGATTGAGGGTAGGAGAAGGGGACGACAGACGATGAGATGATTGGACGGCATCACCAACTTGATGGACACGGATTTGGGTGGACTCTGGGAGTTGGTGATGGACAGGGAGGCCTGGCGTGCTGCAGTTCATGAGGTCGCAAAGAGTCGGACACGACTGAGTGACTGAACTGAACTGAACTTCATTATATAGGCAAAGACAATAACAGAGAAGTATTTAAAATAAGTTTACAGAAGCTGAAAATTTATAAATATAGACTACAGCTTCTACTCTTTCCATTCCCCAATCCAAATATGTTTATAAATATATCCATACACACATCTGTATCAATTCAGGCAAATTTCCTATATCCAAATGCATTGTAGGATTATTTGGTGTTTTAAAAAGCCACAAAAATTTACTGGTTTATTATTTTTTAAAAACTGACTTATAAAGGAAGATAATGGCTTCATTACAATATGCACCACAGTTATCTGCTTATCAATAAAAGTTCATCAAGTTTCGTTTCAAAACAGCCAACTAGTTATTAACTTCTTACTTTTGGACTCAGTTTAATTATAGAAAGGGCCAATTAACTGCTCTAACATATACCAGTATCCTGGGTCACTACATGTATCTGTTTTAAACATCATAGATAAAACAGATTTAAAAAGTTCAGTGTATACACAGATGGTCCCCAACTCAAGAATGGTTCAACCTAAGATTTTTTTGACTTTAGGACAGTGTGAAAACTATGTATTCGGTAGAAATCTTATTTTGAATTCTGAATTTTAATCTTTTCCCAGGCCAAGAGCAGTACAATACTCCCTCATGATGCTGGGCCTTGGCAGGAAGCCGCAGCTTCTAGCCAAGCCAGGCAACAAACATAAAGGTTAACAGGTGATGTACACTTAAAACCTTTCTATACTCATACAATCATTCTGCTTTCCACTTTCAGTACAGGATTCAATAAATTACATGAGATATGCAACACCTTATTATAAAATATACTATGTGTTAGATGACTTTTGCCCAGGCTTATGAAAGTATTCTAAGCATACTGAATGTAGGTAAACTTAAGCTAGGATATTCAGTAGATCAGGTGTTTTAAATGCATCTTCAACTTAGGATATTTTCAACTTCTGATGAGTTCATCTAGAAGTTACCCCATTGTAAGAGGAAGATCTGTATCTTGTAATAATATTAGCCACCATTTTTGGAACAGTTATGATATGTTAGACACTGTGCTAAGCACTTTATACAAGTAATTTCATTTTATTTTATTCAGCGTTTTTTTTTTTTTTTTTAGCCTCGCCTCAAGGCATATGGGATATTAGTTCCCAGCCACCAGTGGTGAAAGTGTGGAATCTTAACCACTGGACCACTAGGGAAGTCCCATGATTTTAAGATGAAGATGTGGTTTACAGAAGTTTATTTGCCTAGGATTACACATTAAGGAACTGGTATTCAAAACCAGACTTTGTTAAGTCCAAGCCCTTGTATTACGCTAAAAAGTAAGTTAAAAGAAACAGGAAAGTCACTTACCAAACTGTTTCATCCTTATTTAACCCAGATTACCCATAATAGATTTGCTTATTTTACACTTATTATGTATCTCATATCCTGCAAGGTTCTGGAGATAGGGCCTCTATCCTTTAAGAAGTTCAGTCTAAGAAAGATGTACAATAGAAATGCCTTGGTTGGTTTAATATTTAAGGAAGTATTACTGGAATGGCATACAAGGTAAGTTTAGTGCATTTTAACAAAAAATTTCAAATCCATTATAACTTGGAAGTTTTTATTTATTGTCAAATGCGAAGACTGGAGTGGGTTATGAAGTCATGTTATGTACTCATATAAGTATATCCAAGAACTGTGGAAGCCAATGAAGAAAGTCAACAGTTTCAAGTGAATTCTGCAAATGGAATACCAAGAACAGCATAGAACATAAATTTATGTAAAAAAAAAAAATTATGTTACCATGTTTATTATTAAATCTTAAATAAATTTTTTTTTTTTGGCCACATCATGCAACATGCTGGAGCTTAGTTCCCTGACCAGGGATGGAAACCTGTGCCTTCTGCACTGGAAGCAGAGTCTTAACTACTGAACCACCAAAAATGCCCCAAACCGCTTATTTCATTATTTCTTTAAGCACTTTATTTAAACTGAATTCTTCAATCACATTACAATAATAATAAAGTAACTCAAATGTCACTTCCTCAAGGAAGCCATCTGATCCCAAGATTATCAAACCACCAAGATTTTCAAAACTTTTCCCATTTGTCTTAGCACTCATCACAACTGTATATATAACATTTATTGTGCAAATGGTAGTTTTATGTTTGTCTCCCCTGGCAAACGGTAAGTTCCATAAAAGCAAGGGCAGTTTATCTTGTTCATAACAATACTCCCAGGATCCAAGACTTGTGCATATTAAATACTCAGTACATGTTACTGAATTAATGAATAGCAAAATATATATATACATACTATATACCTTTTTCTATTAATAAATCCAACCCATCTAAGAGAACTTACAATCTCTAAATTGAGAGCCATATTCGTAAATAAGAGTTCATGTTCTTTCTATAGGGTTATTCATCACCTTTATGACAATGTCTTACATATATTATCTCATTTCATCATGGAGGTACAATGCAAAGCCTTCCTAAAACTTGAGCTTCACCAGAAAAGCAAGGTGGTTCCTGGGGATAATTTCTAAAGAGACATAGAAAAAGAGTTACAATCCACCAGAAGAGCTCACATTGTTACTAAAGTACCAATTTAATGCAAATCCCAAAATGATCCTATAAGCAATATATATGCAAAACACCAGTCTAAGTATTCCAAAGAGAACAGTCTCAAATAATGTCTTTGACAGAGCCAACATATCGATATAACTTTGTCCTCTTGATGCTAAGTACATACCAATATAACTTTGTTTTCTTGATGCTATGTGGAAGGAGCAAGAGGGAGAAAGAAGAAATGCCAAGGTAAGAAGATAGGAAAGAAGGAGAAAATGAGAAATCTCTACTGGGCCTCCACATTTTTACCTAGTTTCTAATTTATATTCTGGATGCACAGGACCTACCACTTCTTTTTAATATTTTTCTATTAAAAATAAGACTAAATCTGATTTTTAATTTCTTTTTTAACTTAGAAAGAATGAACATAAGAGCACTGAAAATACCCTGATCCGCTGAATGAGGAACTACAAGAAAAAAATAAATGAAAAGCTGCCACTGAGCATACAGCAAGTCTTCCCAGGGTACCCCACAGCACTTTTTTGTGTGTTCATCACCCCTCTCATAAATGCGTCCACTATTGACTACCATTAAAATATGCTAGGCGGCAGTTTGTACTCCGAGTCTTCAACTTGACACTAGCTTCTTAACAGGTTACATTCCTAAAGGGTTATACATCTGTCCTCACAAGCCTTCACTATGCCACAAGTAAGCAGTAGCAAAACTGAAAGTCCCAAAGAATGGCTGTTTACATCCATGAAACTTAGTTAAGTAAAACAGTATCTACACTTGTATTTGAAGCTGTAAATGAGGAAAACTCAAAGGAAAACCTAAAGCTAAAAAGGAATAATGACTCAAAATCTCAGCATGCAAACTATATTCCACTGATGTTCCTTTCCAGATGAAAGTTTACGATCAAGAACACACAGTTTTGAGGCATATTTCTTAAACTAATGGCATTTGGCTTCAAAGAAACAAAACCAAAACAAACAAGGCCTAGCAGTGAAATATGGGAAATTTGTAGTCATTTCTTTCTTTGGCATATTCTAGAAAAAGCCACTTGCTTACATATAATGGGATTTACATGTAATGCTACATAACATAAACATGCAATAAAAATAAATTACTCCTATAAAAGGAAAGCATTGTCTTCTCCCTCCATGTGTGCTTCACGATTACAGATAATTTACTTATTCAATTAAAGAGTGCATAAAATAGTGCTCCAATTCTAAGGCTCAGTATTTGGGGGCCCCTAGATCATTTTCTCTATAAATCCCAATTGACACACATAAAAAGGAGACCTCAAAAAAACTTTAACAACAGACTTAAAATTCAAATCAACATCCCCAAAACATTCCGCTACTCCAGGGCACGTTTTGATATTACCTACGATTAATGGCCAAAAGAAATATTTAGAAAGCTAACCAAGTTCTCTTTTCACAAAGTATGCAAACACTAAGGTTAAAACTGGTCAATCCCCATGCCACAGAGCCATTTACAAACGGATATTTTGTACATCAAAAGCACAAATACAAAATTAGTAGTCAGACACGTGTGTGTGCTCAGTTGGGTCAGACTCTTTGTGACACCATGGACTGTAATCCCTCTGTCCATGGGATTTTCCAGGCAAGAACACTGGAGTGGGCTGCCATTTCCTATTCCAGGGGATTTTCTCAAGCCAGGGATTGAACCCATGTCTCCTGCATCTCCTGCACTGGCAGGTGGATTCGTTGCCACTGAGCCACCAGGGAAGCAGTCACATATGTAGTGTAATGAAAGAGCAAACGCCCAGGAAGTCTATGTTACTACTATTGCTAACTACTGTACACTTTGGGCAAACCCCTCTGCTTTTCTAGGAACTGTACAGGAAAAGTAGAGGCTAACATCATCAACTAAGTTTCTAAGAATTTGCTTCTAAGGCTTCCTAATAATCCAGCAAGCAGCGGAGTACACTCTCCTGATACACGGTAGGTTCAAACCTGAAAAATATTAAAGGACCAACATGCTAAGTTGCTTCAGTCATGTCTGACTCTCTTCAACCCCTGTGATTCTCCAGGCAAGAAGACTAAAGTGGGTTGCCATTTTCTTCTCCAAGAGATCTTCCCAACCCAGGGATTGAACCTGCGTCTCTTTTGTTTTCTGCATTGGCAGATGGGTTCTTTACCACTACTGCAATCTGGGAAGCCCTTAAAGGATTGATAGAATGTAATAACCTTGCTTAGGAAAACAAATGTTTTTAGCCTGAAAGTTTATCTCTCAAAGATCTCACAGAAGACACACATATTTATCATTAATACATGCAAACTAATAATACAGACCAAAGAATTTCCCAATTAGTTTTAAACCCTTGTAGAAATGCTTCCTTCCTCTTATCTCCAAATCTGCCCTTAAAACTATTATATTAAAATATTCTAGCAGAACTAACTTCAAATGGAGAAATTTTTAGGAGATTCTGCACTACAAATATCCTTTATATTAGAAACTTTTACTTTGCATGCTTTTATATTCTTCTTTGTTTATAATAGCTAAAAGTCCATTTTTCAATTATTCTAATTACAAAAATTATCTGAAAATCATTTACTTTTACAAATGTAGAAGTTTCATTTACTTTTACAGCTAAATGTGCATGGATCTTTCTTTCCCCACTTGCACTTTTTGATACTCATAGTTTAAAATTTTTATACAAACAAGCCAAAATCTTTGTTTCAACCCTAAGCCAATCTTAGAAACTACGTTAAGTATTCTTCCGTACTTTTCTTCTGGTGTTTTTATGATTCAAACTTTTATAATTCCCTCAAATTAGAAGGTTGTATCTACCCCTGAGGGAAGGAAAGGAAATCATCCTGGCCCCAAAAAACTCAGGGGAAAAGCAGGATTACTGAGAAGAGAAAAACACAGAGCCTGCCTAAAACTAACACTGGTCTCGGATGAAAAAGTTGGCTTAAAACTCAACATTCAGAAAACGAAGATCATGGCATCCGTTCCCATCACTTCATGGGAAATAGATGGGGAAANTGGTGACAGACGGGGAGGCCTGGCATGCTGAGATTCATGGAATCGCAAAGAGTCAGACATGACTGAGCGACTGAACTGAACTGAACTGAACTGAGGATGAAAAATAAAGTCTGTTGCCCACCACCACAAGGCTAAATAGTTCCCAGGGCCTTGAGCCTACCACAAGGCAAACAAGCTCCCACTAACACGTAACACCACTCTACTAAAAGAGGAACAGAAGGGGACAGAGAGAACGTCTCTGACTCTCAGATGTACAAGTAAGGCTTAAGGATAAAGGTGAAGTAAAAACACTGAGTTAAACTTTTCAGCAAATCAACTCTCACCTTAAGGATGAAGTGATGACAGAAGTATTCACAGTTGACAATACACTGAAGGTAACCAAAGCAACAAAAAAAGACCCCATAAATCATCAACTTCAGACAAGACTGATTCAACTCCCCATACTAACAATTTAACAGAACAAGTCATGCCCACTTCTTGGCATAAATACTATGTACTTCAGTCTCTATCATCATGCAAATGATAGCTGGCATTTGTTCAAAAAGTGTAGGCCTAGCCATGGGGGTGGTTTCCTTGGTCACCAAGGTAATGCATGCATGCTGGGTTATCATTACCTTTTTTATAATTTATACAAATACATCCACCCAAGTCCTTTCATTTGTACTATTCCTTCAAATAAAGTAATTTCCTACCCTCCTTCGAAAAAAATTCTATGTTACACCAAATCTGAAGAACAAGCAAATCATGTAAGTCATATGTTGGAACTATCGGCCAAAGAATTAAAAATAATTATGAATAATGACGAAGGCTCAAATGGAGCAGAAAAACAATATGCATAATAGATGGCAAGTCAGAGACAGACAGTACAAGAGTTGAACAGAAATGCTGAAAGAGTCAAACTGAAATGCTCAAAACAAGAACTGCACTAAAAATAATTTTAAGTCTTTGGTAGGTTCAGACTTGACAGAGCTGAGAAAATCAATAACCTTGAAGATAGGCCACAAGAAATTACCAATGTGAAAACTAACCAGGAATTAAAAAAAAAAAAAAAAAAGAGTAGGAAAAAAAAATCTACACCAATAGGTGGGAAAGTTTCAAATTCATTTTATGAACATGAGTTCCTACAAACCAAAATCTGACAAAAAAATTACAAGAAAAGAAAACTCATTACCCCTCATATATGCAAAAATCCTCAACAAAATATTAGCTAATCAAATTCAATAACTAATAAAAGGGATAACACACCACAACCAGAGACAAATACAGGTTTATCCCAAGAATGCAACTTGACTCAGCATTAGAAGATCAATCAGCATAATTCACCAGTCAACAGACTAAAGAAAAAAAATATGATAGCATCAACAAATGCAAAAAGTATGCATTTGAGAAAACCCAACTCTCATTCCTGAAAAACTTCTCAGCCAATCAGGGGTAGAAGGGCACTTATACAACCTGATAAAATGCCATCTACTATAAAATTATTGCTAACATCATATTTAAGAGTAAAAGACTATCTGGCTTCTCCCAAAGAGTCAGAAAAAGGAAAGGAAATCTGCTGTCACCACTCCTATTCAACATAACATACTTAAAGACCTAGAAAGTACAATAAGACAAGAAAAAAGAAATAAAAGGCATACAGACTGAAAAGGATTAAATAAGCCTGCCTCTATTTGCAAATGGCATGACTGTCTACCAGTACTATTTAGAATAACACCTAAAAAGATTATAACACGCATAAATGTAATAAAATAAGTACAACCTCTTCATGCTGAAAACTACCAAGTACTGATGAATGAAAGAAGACCTCAATAAGTGAAATGATACACCATGCACATTTATTAGAAGACTCAATTATCCCCAAGTTGACCTATAAATTCAAAGTAGTCACAATGAAAATATCAGCAAGTATTTTGACTTTGAGAATCAATGAGTTAATACTAAAATCAACAAGGTGAAGGAACTAGAGCAACCAAAATAATATTTTTTCAAAACAGTTTTGAAAGGAAAAAATAAGATTCATAGTATCTTACCTCAGGACTACACTATAAAACTCCATTAATAAACTCAGCATGACATGAGCAAAAGAGTAAACAAACGAATTGAACAAAATGGAGAGTCCAAAAACAGACTCACACTTACACAGTTAATTGGTTGTCAAAGGTAAAAAAGTAGTTCAATGGAGAAAGGACAATCCCTTTAACAAACAGGGTTAGAACAATTAGATGTTCATACATTAAAAAAAAAAACCTTCATCCATCACACCATATATTAAAATTAATAAAATTCAAAATGAACTATAACCTAAAATATCTGAAAAGCTAAAAATCTTTAAGAATAAAACAGACAATTTTCACACTGATTTAAGTGAAGATTTCTTAAAATCTGTAAGATTCAAAATTAAACACTAGTGAAATAAAAAATTCCTAAGGTCATAGACTAGTAGAAATTATCTACAAGCCACATATATGATAAATGACTGGTATCCAGAAAATTCAGAGAACTCTCAAAATTTAATTAAAAAACAAAACAAAACTTACTGAGCAAAAAATTTGAAGAGATACTTTATCAAGTAAGATATACAAATAATAATAATACAAACGGCAAATAAGTACATGAAGACACCCAATATCACTAGTTATTAGGGAAATGTAAAGAAAAACTATAGTGACATACTATTACACATCAATTAAGATGGTTAAAATTAAAAGAAAATGAAAGCTGACAATACCAAATATTGAGGAAGATGAGGAGCAATTAGCACTTTCATCCAATAGTAGCTGGGAGGAATAATACAAGATGGTACAACCACTTTCCAAATTTGTTCGGTAGTTTCTTATAAAGTTAAACTTTTCATATAGTTCAACTATCACTTGGGTATTTTGTGAAATAAAAATCTATGTTCACATAAAAACATGTTCTCAGATGTTTATAGCAGTTTTATTTGTAATTGCCAAAAGCTGGAAACTACCAGCTCAGCTGGAGAATGAAGAAACTGCAAAGTCACTTAGCAGTATATATGAAATAATATGAACGAATCTTTGCAGTTCAGGGTCCCCAGGGCATCTACAGGTTCAATGATTCACAAGACTTATGGGAACCTGGAATGTCAGGTCCATGAATCAAGGCAAATTCGAAGTGGTCAAACAGGAGATGGCAAGAGTGAATGTTGACATTTTAGGAATCAGCGAACTAAAATGGAATAGATGAATTTAACTCAGATAACTATTATATCTACTACTGTGGGCAAGAATCCCTTATAAGAAAAGGAGTAGCCATCATAGTCAACAAGAGTCCAAAATGCAGTTGTTGGATGCAATCTTAAAAACAACAGAATGATCTCTGTTCGTCTCCAAGGCAAACCATTCAATATCACAGAAATACAAGTCTATGCCCCAACCAGTAATGCTGAAGAAGCTGCAGTTGAACGGTTCAATGAAGACCTACAAGACTTTCAGAACTAATACCCAAAAAGATGTTCTTTTCATTACAGGAGACTGGAACACAAAAGTAGGAAGTCAAGAAATACCTGGAGTAACATGAAAGTTTGGCCTTGGAGTACAGAATGAAGCAGAGCAAAGGTTAACAGAGTTTTGCCAAGATAATAAAGATTTCCTCAGTGATCAGTGCAAAGAAACAGAGGAAAACAATAGAATGGTCTTGCAAACACCCTCTTCCAACAACACAAGAGAAGACTCTGCTTTTGGCTCGGAGGAGGTCAAGGTGCAACTTTCTTCAGTTGTCCTGAATACGGGTTCATCCGACACCAGCCACCTCCACCATGCTGCCTAAGTTCAACCCCAATGAGATCAAAGTCATGTACCTGAGGTGTACCGGTGGGGAACTCCGTGCCACGTCTCCCCTGGCCCCCAAGATGGGCCCCCTGGGTCTGTCTCTCAAAAAGGTTGGTGATGACATCACCAAGGCAACTGGTGATTGGAAGGGTCTGAGGATTACAGTGAAACTGATCGTTCAGAAAAGACAGGCCCAGACTGAGGTGGTACCTTCTGCCTCTGCCCTGATCATCAAAGTCCTCAAGGAACCACCAAGAGACAGAAAGAAGCAGAAAAACATTAAGCACAGTGGAACCATCACTTTTGATGAGATTTTCAACACTGTCAGGCAGATGCGGCATCGGTCTCTAGCTAGAGAACTTTCTGGAACCATTAAAGAGATCCTGGGGACCTCCCAGTCTGTAGACGGCAATGCTGATGGCCGCCACCCTCGTGACATCATAGACGACGTCAGGAGTGATGCGGTGGAGTGCCTGGCTAGGTAAGAATGGCAAAGGAAAAGAAAAATAAAGGATCATGTGATAACCAAAAGAAAAAACAAAGAAGACTCTGCACACGAACGTCACCAGATGGTCAACACTGAAATCAGACTCATTATATTCTTTGCAGCCAAAGATGGAGAAGCTCTATGCAGTCAGCAAAAACAAGATCAGGAGCTGACTGTGGCTCAGATCATGAACTCCTACTGCCAAATTCAGACTTAAATTGAAGAAAGTAGGGAAAACCACTAGACTATTCTAGTATGACCAAAATCAAATCCCTTACGACTATACACTGGAAGTGACAAAGCGATTCAAGGGATTAGATCTGATAGAGTGCCTGAAAATCTATGGACAGAGGTTCATGACACTGTACAAGAGGCAGTGATTAAGAAAAAGAAACGCAAAAATGCAAAACAGTTGTCTGAGGAGGCCTTACAAACAGCTACAAAAAGAAGAGAGTAAGTGAAGTGAAAGTCATGTCTGATTTTTTGTGACCCTGTAGACTATACAGTCCATGGAATTCTCCAGGCCAGAATACTGGAGTGGGTAGCCTTTCCCTTCTCCAGGGGATCGTCCCAACCCAGGGATCGAGCTCAGGTCTCCCATACGGCAGGTGGATTTTTCACCAACTGAGCTATCAGGGAAGCAGAGAAAGGTAAAGGAGAAAAGGAAAGATACACTCATTTGAATGCAGAGTTCCAAAGAATAGCAAGGAGAGATAAGAAAGCTTTCCTCAGTGATTAATGCAAAGACGGAAAAGGCAATGGCAACCCACTCCAGTACTCCTGCCTGGAAAACCTCATGGATGGAGGAGCCTGGTAGGCTACAGTCCATGAGGTTGCTAAGAGTTGGACACGACTGAGTGACTTCACTTGCACTTTTCACTTTCATGCATTGGAGAAGGCAATGGCAACCCACTCCAGTACTCTTGCCTGGAAAATCCCATGGACGGAGGAGCCTGGTAGGCTGCAGTCCATGAGGTCACTAAGAGTCAGACACGACTGAGCGACTTCACTTTCACTTTTCACTTTCCACTTTCATGCACTGGAGAAGGAAATGGCAACCCACTCCAGTGTTCTTGCCTGGAGAATCCCAGGGACGGGGGAGCCTGGTGGGCTGCCGTCTGTGGGGTCGCACAGAGTCGGACACGACTGAAGCAACTTAGCAGCAGCAGCAGAGGAAAACAAATAAAATGGGAAAGACTAGATGTCTCTTCAAGAAAAATAAATACCAAGGGAACTTTTCACACAAAGCTAGGCACAAAAAAAAAAAAAAAACAGAGCAGAAAATATTAAGAAGAGGTGGCAAGAATACACAGAATAACTATATAAAAAAGATCATCATGACCCAGATAATAATGATAGCATGACCACTCATGTAGAGCCAGACATCCTGGAATGTGAAATCAAGTGCGCCTTAGGAAGCATCAGTACAAACAAAGCTATTGGAGGTGATGGAATTCCCGCTGAGCCATTTCAAATCTTAAAAGATGACGCTGTGAAAGTGCTGCACTCAATATGCCAGCAAATTTGGAAAACTCAGCAGTGGCCACAGTTAGAAAAGGCCAGTTTTCACTCCAATCCCAAAGAAAGGCAATGCCAAAGAATGCTCAAACGACGGCACAGTTTCACTCATCTCACACTCTAGGAAAGTAATGCTCAAAATTCTCTAAGCCAGGCTTCAACAGTATGTGAACTGTCCAGAGATCAAATTGCCAACATCTGTTGGATCATCGAAAAAGCAACAGAGTTCCAGAAAAACATCTGCTTCTGCTTTATTGACTACACCAAAATCTTTGACTCTGTGGATCACAACAAACCATGGAAAATTCTTCAAGAGATCGGAATACCAGACCACCTGACCTGCCCCCTGAGAAACCTGTAAGCAGGTCAAGAAACAACAGTTAGGACTAGACATGGAACAGACTGGTTCTAGTCAAGGGTGTATATTGTCANGGAACATAAAGAAAGCTGAGTGCTGAAGAATTGATGCTTTTGAACTGTGATGTTGGAGAAGACTCTTGAGAGTCCCTTGGACTGCAAGGAGATCCAACCAGTCCATCCTAAAGGAAATCAGTCCTGAATATTCATTGGAAGGACTGATGCTAAAGCTGAAACACCAATAGTTTGGTCACCTGATGCAAAGAACTGACTCACTGGAAAAGACCCTGATGCTGAGCAAGATTGAAGTGGGAGGAGAAGGGAACAACAGAGGATGAGATGGATGGATGGCATCACCGACTCAATGGAGATGAGTTTGAGTAAACTCTGCGAGCTGGTGATGGACATGGAGCCCTGGTGTGCTGTAGTCCATAGGGTCACAAAGAGTTGGATGTGACCGAGCTACTGATCTGAACTGAACTGAGAGTTATAAAACTCAAACAAGACACTTTACTCAGGGTCATAGTTTAATACAGCAAACGGATACAAATTAAAATTATTAAAGCGAAGAGGGGCATAAGGCCGAGTCCAGGAGACATCAAGCTTTCAGCTGTCCCAACCCAGTGGAGTTGGGTTCACAGCACTGATTTCTCCCAAGAGCTTATGATAATATGTATGAATACGAGCAATCAGGTAAGTTCACCTGAGATTCAATGTCTAGCATTTTTATCTGAGGTCTGACACAGAGGTAGGGCTCACTATCTGCATGGCTAACTTTAGTCTCCATCTCCTCTACAGGCCAAGCTGATATCACACACAGCCACACTGTCAGGATAAGCAACTATGGTGGTCAAAGGCCCCCAAGTAAACAAAGACACCCTTACTACTAAGCAGGACATTCCAGGGCTTAAAGGTTACCTCCCAGGAGCTGGACAAGGTCAACCCCTAGGCAGCTTTGGGTACAAGTGAGCTATTTTTACTCAAAATACCTCTGACATCAAATCTGTAAGTGTTTTTCCTCGCACCAACTAATTCTCCAACTCTCCAGACACCAATTAGGTGTCCTAGAATTCATTTCAATTCTGACATTAACTACTCAAGTCAGCATGAGACTCCCCCCCAGGCTTTGCGGCTCTGTCTCACAAGACAGCCCTCACTTCAAATGCCAGTTCCAAGTATTGGGTCCCCAGGTTACCCATATTTCTGTTCAGCTTGGCCACAAGGTCAAGGGGGCTCCCATAAACTCCACCCCCATTCACGTGCATTACATTGTTAGAATGGGTCACAAAACTGCAGAGAAAACAATACTTACTAACCAGTTTATTATAAAGGATACAAGCAATTAGTCAGATAAAAAGGCACAGAGGGCAAGGTCCAGTGGGTCCTGAGCACAGGAGCTTCTGTCTCCACAGAGTCTGAGTGTGCCACCTTATTAGCAAGTGAACATGTTTCTCAAATCTGATGCCCTCTGAGCCCCACAGTTTAAAGGTCTTTATGTAGGCTCTACTTTTAATTAGTAGAAGTGATTCATGAAATCATGGGCCACTGATAACTGAACTCAATCTCCAAACCCTCTCCCTCCTTAGAGGTCCAGGGATGGAAGCAAAAGTTCTAACCTCTAATCACATTGCTGGTTGCTCTGACAACCAGCCCCCAACCTGAAGCTATCAAGGGGCCCAAGAGTGCATAAAGTCAGGCATGGTTTAAAAAAGCTTATTATGAGTATATCCCTTTCAAGAGTTTTTAGGAATTCTAGACCAGGCACCAGGGACACAGACAAAACATGTATTTTTAGTATGCCTCAGGAATGCTTTTCCTTTACTATACAACCTCAGATGCATTATACTAACGGAAAACAACCAAACCCAAAAGGCTCTGAAGTGTAGGAGTCCATGTATTCAACATTCTTAAAAATGCAAAACTACAGGGACAGAAAACAGACCAGTAATTGTCAAGGTCTAGGATGTGGGGGGAAGGCTGGTCCTATCAATGGCACAAGATAACATTTTACATCTTTATTGTGATGGTGGTTACACATATATGTGTGCTTACCAAAATTCTTAGAACTATACACAGCAAACAATGATGTTTCACTGTTTGTGAACTGTACCTTGATTAACCTGAGACAATCAGTACTATAGTCACCGAAGACAATTCCATTCTTTAAAAGTGGCAGATAATAAATATTATGTAAATAATAACTGTTTTTCCTAAATGGAAAGCAATAGAAAGTTATTTCTCTGCTCTGTAAGTTTCTTATAAAATTAATGTCTGCACACAGCCAAAAACATTTTGATTCATCAGCTGGCAGGATTATGGGTGACTATACTGTTGTGCTTCAGGCTCCAATAATATTGTCTGTGTAATAGTAAAAAAGCTTTTTAAATTTTTTATAGTAGGTGATAGTGTAATACTGGTAGGCAAAATTCTACTATAACCCTCAGTGACTCATGTTCTTATACAATCATCTCTTCCCTGAGTATGGGTAGGACTCGCAACTTATTTTTAACCAATGAAATATAGCAAAGGTGATGGAATATTACTGCCACAATTATGTTGTTATAAATGGCAAAGGTGAACATACTTTGCGGATGTAATTAAGGTCCCTAGTGGTGGCTTTAAGTTGGCCTACCTGATAAGGTAAGCCCTTTAAAAGAGGGGTCCAGACATCAAAGACTTTCTTGCCAACTATGAAAATGCAAGTTGACCTGTGTTCTACAGGTGGAAGGAAATGAATTCGGCTAACAAACAACATGTGGACTTGGAAGAACATTCAGAGCCTCAGTGATATCTTAGCCCTAGTCAACCCTTCTGATTTGCAGCCTCAGTCCCTGTGCAGAGGACTCGGCTTAAACTTTACCCAGACTCCTGGTCATGGAAACTGGTGATAATGTATCTGTTATTTTAAGCTGCTGTGGCAATTTATTATACAGCAATAGAAAAGTGGGCTTCTCTGGAGACCCAGGTTCAATCCCTGGGGTCTGGAAGATCCCCTGGAGAAGGGAATAGCTACCCACTCTAGTATTCTGGCCTGGAGAATTCCATGGACAGAGTCCAAAAGGCTACAGTCCATGGGGTTAAGAGAGTTAGACACGACTGAGAGAGCAACGCACACTAACAGAGAAGCAATCCAGTAATTAAAACTCTTTTCTGAAGAATCTTGGCTTTAACCATGGCTCATCTTGAATTGGAGGAAATGTCCTATTCTTGTTAGGCATCAATTTTCACCAAAGGATGTGAACCTTAACACAAGCTTCACTGAACAATGGTTCAGATTTGATCCATAACACAGAGGATGTGTATTTCAGTGAGCTGCCAGCAAATAAAATCTCAATTCACTGCTGCTCAATACTTAGGGAAAGCTTCACACAAAACAGTGTTTTTATGGAGAATGACCTGCAGATGCTTCATATAATGCATTAGTTACTCTAAAACTTGGGAGACGGGGGTTATTATCAAAATCTCTAAGGAAATAGATGACTATGGTATTTTAAACATTTAAGACATTTTGACATTTTAAGAAATACTTATTTTGGAAACAAACCATAGAAAACAAAATTCAGTCAAATTCTTCTGGCCAACAGTAACAGCTATAACGAAATTTCTCTTTTATCTGTTATACTAACTAATCTGCAACAGAGGGTTAGAGGAAGAAGTCGTTAAAGAAATGGAAGGGAGGAAGGAGCAAGATGGGAAGATCTCTAATGAATTCTATCGGGGAGTGAGGTCTTGGAATTTATCATATTGGCTTCCCACAAAGCTGATTTCACTGGAATTAATCATGGATGGGATTCCACTGGCCATTTTGTGGAATGCTATAAAAAACTGATTTCATTTCTTGAAGTGATGCGGTTTAAAATGCTTTTCACACTACATTACATAGTGTCCTCAAGAACACTGTCAAGGAAATCTTTGTGTTCTTAATAAATATTAGGAAGAGTTGTGCTTTTTCCCAGCAGTTGCTTTGCTTTTACTGTACAGTGGCGGTGGTTTGGTCACTAAGTAGTGTCTGACTCTTCACGACCTCATGGACAGTAGCCTGCCAGGCTGCCTTGTCCGTGGGATTTCCCAGGCAAGAATACTGGAGTAGGCTGCCATTTCCTTTTCCAAGAGAGCTTCCTGACTGAGGGATTGAACCTGAGTCTCCTACACTGCAGGTAGATTCTTTACCAAGTGAGCCCCCAGGGAAGCCCATTTTACTGTATGGTGGTGGTGGGTTAGCTGCTAAGTCGTGTCAGATCCTTGCGACCCTATGGACTGTAGCCTGCCAGGCTCCTCTGTCCGTGGGATTCTCCAGGTAAGAATACTGGAGTGGGTTGCAATTTCCTTTTCTTAATAGATGCTATTAATTATGTTACTGACCTAGTTTTCTATGTTGGCTGCTAGAAATCTTTATGCCACACAAATTTTAGGTTAATTCTTTTCAACCTTTGGTTCTGAAAATTTCCATACATGTATGTAAGTAAGGAGATAACTGAAGAATGAATGGTCATGCAAGTTAACAATACTGCATATCTCTTTCCTCCCATTTCTTTTTCTTTGGGGGTGGAGAGGCTTGGAGGACTAGAGCAAATCGCAGATACCATATCTTTTCACCTATATGTAGGAAAGAATATATCAGCATCAGTTAAAGACTTTTCTTTAAAGTCTAACACTATAATTCCATTAACTCGTCTGACAAAATTAGCAATAATTTCTCAGTATTATCTAATACATAGTTCAGGTTCAAATTTCAATCCTCTTTCAAGTGGAACTTTTACTACTTTTTTGTCTAAACCAGGAAAGAAACAAGAACCACACGTTATATCTGAATGATACATCACTTCAAATCTCATTTAATCTGTAACAAGTCATTTGTCCTGTAGAATTTCTCATATTCTAAACTTAGGTGTCTATTTCCTTATGGCATTAAAGTATTCCTCTATTTCCCCACGGACCACGCAATGGCACCCCACTCCAGTACTCTTGCCTGGAAAATCCCATGGACGGAGGAGCCTGGTGGGCTGCAGTCCATGAGGTCGCTAAGAGTCAGACACGACTCAGCGACTTCACTTTCACTTTTCACTTTCATGCACTGGAGAAGGAAATGGCAACCCACTCCAGTGTTCTTGCCTGGAGAATCCCAGGGACGGGAGCCTGGTGGGCTGCCGTCTATGGGGTCACACAGAATTGGACATGACTGACGTGACTTAGCAGCAGCAGCAGCAGCAGCCATTTCCCCATATTTCCTGTGAACTGGTGAGATCTATAGACATGATTCATTTTCAAATATTTGGCAAGAACACTATAGGTGATACATGCACTTGCCTAATATATCACATTAGAACACACATAAAATCTGGTTGTCCCACCTATAAAGTGATGTTCAAATTGATTATTATATTCAAGTGTTGCCAGCCTGATTTATCCAGTGACCATTCTCCATTATTTATTTAACGGCTGCCCAAAGGTGATATGCTAATACTACCATTTTATTCCATCTGCACTTATTATCTGGAATTCTTCTAATAAGGAGTTTCCTTAAATAACTATGCGGTTACCATGAAACTCAGTTTACACAGGAAAAACAATATAAATTCCTGATTCTTTCCATTAACAATTTCTCAGAAAATGAACTGGTGATCTAGCACCTTCCAAAGCTATGATATCTATTTTTAATATCAATTTCTTTTTGTCTTTCTCACTAACTTCTAAGTTGTGCTATCTTGCTCAATTCTGTAGAAATAAACATCGTGCTAATACATGCAGAATTCTTCGGACCCACTCCTGAATGCTAACGGTTTCCTGAAGTACTGTGAACTATTAACGCTGAAAAAATGTACGGAGTAATTTTAACAAAAACGAGGCCACTTTCACAAAATGACGATTTGAACAATGACAGCAGTGCAGGGAGCAACAAGAAAACCGAAGTAAAACTTTGTAGAAAAGGTGCCTTAGTCTTTTTTAAAATTCAGAACAACATTCCTCCTCACTCCCCTAAAGACTTCTTCAGAACCTTCTGCGTATCTTTGGTATAGAGCATGGGTATACAGCCACCCCTTTTTCCATAGAGGACTGATTCCAGAACCCCACAGATACCACACTCCAAAAATACTCAAGTCAAATCCCTCACAGACAGTGTCATCATATTTGAATATAACCTATATACATCCTCTCATATACTTTAAGTCATGTCTAGATTACTTATAACGCCTAATACAAAGCAAATGCTATAAAAATAGTTGCCACTGCAGCATATTCAAATTTTGCTTTGGGGAACTTTCTGGAATTTTTTTTTCTGAGTATTTTTGATCCTAGGTTGGCTGAATACATGGATGCAGAACCTGTGGCTACAAAAGGCAGACAGAACATACAGAATCCACATGAATACTCTAGGTATACTGTAGATTGAAAAATTATAAAGGAAACATAATANCTTTCTGGAATTTTTTTTTCTGAGTATTTTTGATCCTAGGTTGGCTGAATACATGGATGCAGAACCTGTGGCTACAAAAGGCAGACAGAACATACAGAATCCACATGAATACTCTAGGTATACTGTAGATTGAAAAATTATAAAGGAAACATAATAAAAAAATTCAGTTCAGTTCAGTCATGTCCCACTCTTTGCAACCCCATGGACTGCAGCAAGCCAGGCTTCCCTATCCATCACAATCTCCCAGAGCTTGCTCAAACTCATGTCCATTGAGTCAGTGATGCCATCCAACCATCTCATCCTCTGTCATCCCCTTCTCCTCCAGCCCTCACATCTTTCCCAGCATCAGGGTCTTTCTATTCAGTCAGTTCTTCACATCAGATGGCCAAAGTATTGGAGCTTCAGCTTCAGCACCAGTCCTACCCATGAATATTTTGGACTGATGTCCTTTAGGATTGACGGGTTTGATCTTGCAATCCAAGGGACTGTCAAGAGTCTTCTCCAACATCACAGTTCAAAAGCATCAATTCTTCGGTGCTCAGCTTTCTTTACGGTCCAACTTTCACATCCATACAAGACAACTGGAAAAACCATAGCTTTGACTATACAGACCTTTGTCAGCAAAGAAATGTCTCTGCTTTTTAAAATGCACTCAAGCAATAAAGTCATAGGTGAGAAAAGCTGCTTCCCCACAATTACCTTCTGACAGTTAAAAATCATCCTGTGATTCCAAATCACAGGGTATCTACACCTCATGTAACTAAAAAGAAAAGCAGAAATGTACATGATATATGTAACTAAGCACAACACGGCAAGTGTTATAAAGCAGTATAATTAACTCCCTCTAGAACGCCAGAGTAAATGATTGTTTCTGGAACAGTTTAAAATGCTTCCCAGAGGAATTCTACAATATATACAAAGAACTTATACTGCTACTTCCCAAACTCTAACGACTGAGAGGGGAACACATTCTATGAAGCCACCAAAGGTACTCTAGGAAGCCTCCATCACCCTCAAATGAAAACCAAAGACACTATCAAATAAGAAAATTATAGGCCAATATCTTTGATGAACATAGATGCAAAAATCCTCAACAAAATATTAGCAAACCAAATCCAACAACACATAAAAAAGATTAGATACCATGACCAAGGTGGATTCATTCCAGCGTCACAAGGATGATTCAGCATACACAAATTAAGCAATGTGATACACCACTTCAACAAAAGAAAAGACAAAAACCACTTGATCATCACAATAGATGTAGAAAAAGCATTTGGTAAATTCAACATCCATTCATGCGAAAAACTCTTACCAAAGTGGGTATAGAGGGAACATATCTCAACATAATAAAAGCTATGCACGACAAACCCACAGTCAACATAATATTCAACAGGAAGAAGCTGAAAGCCTTCCCACCAAAATCTGCAATAAGACAAAGATACCCACTCTCACCACTTGTATTCAACAGGGTATTAAAGTCCTGTGTGTTTGTGTGCACACACACGTGCTCTAACATGTCTGACTCTCTGTGGCCCCATGGACTGTGGCTTGCCAGGCTCCTCTGTCCATGGAATTTTCCAGGCAAGAATACTGCAGCAGGTTGCCATTTCCTTCTCCAGAGGATCTTCCCAACCCAGGAATGGAACTTGTGTCTTCTGCATTGGCATGCGAATTCCTTACCACTGACTCACTTGTGAAGCCAAATAGTATCAGTGGCTTCAAGAAAATATAAAAAATGCAAAGCTTGGGAGAACTTGTCACATTTGAAGAAGTGACAGAAATTCAGTGCAGTATAACTGAAGCTCAGAACACTTAATGGCACTGGGGGGTTGGGGGACAGAGAGGAAATGAAGTGGTGAGAGCTGAGGGTGGATGTGTCAGCAGGGAACGGAGTCCCTAGGTAGAAAAAACTGGAATTACTCTTTTCCTTAACTTCTCCATGTCCATCTTTTCTATTACCTTTCTCATCTGTCTTACTATTACTGCTCCTCTTTATCCCCAAATTTTTCTTTTAATAGTTCAGTCACTTCTTTGAGGCGGGGTAGGTCAGACCACACAGAATGTGGGATCTTAGTTCCCCCATCAGGGATCAAACCCGTGTCCCTGTCCCTTGCATTTGAAGTGGGAAGTCTTAACCACTGGAGCACCAAAAGTCCTCCAACTATTCTTAATTAATGACTCTTTCCTCCATTCCACTTAATCTGATTCAAAATAATTTCATACTGCGCTTCAATATTTATATGTAATCTTTTAATATGAGATAATTAGTATTCACTTAACACATTATACAAAGACCTGAAACTTCATTTTTTAATAAGAAGGCATCTGTACCAATACTCTTGACCCCCCTTTTTCTTTTGTATAGTGACTCTCACATTGTACTCAACTTGGTTGTGGACTGTCTAGTAAGAAAAGGAGAGGCTCTCTTTTTTCCTTTTCTTTTTTCTAGGTCTCTGAGGAAGGTGGATATCAATGTGTGTGTGTGCTAAGTCATTTCAGTTTTGTCTGACTCTGCAGCCCCGTGGACTATAGCCTGCCAGGCTCCCGTGTCCATGGGATTCTCCAGGCAAGAATCCTGGAGTGCCATGTCCTCCTCCAGGGGGTCTTCCCCACCCAAGCATCTCTTCCCAAGCCTGCATCTCTTGTATCTCCGGTACCAGCAGGCGGGTTCTTTACCACTAGCGCCACCTGGATATCAATATAAACACTGCCAAAGCCTATCCATACTGGAAAGGCTTCCCTCTCTCCCCTCCCCCTGCTTTTTTTTTTTTTTTAAACTGGGTCTGAAAATTTGCTTTGGAGTACAAATTTAAATTTATGCCTTGGTACTGCTGTATTTCACACTATCATCACAGAATCTTCCATGGTTGTTTTCGACAGAGCTTAGAGCTACAATCCTCCTCAGTGGAAAAAACAGGTTTGGCCTCCAGACTCTTTCCAGACAAATAAGGCAACTTTCAGAGAGCTTTCTAAGCAGCTGAATCAGAGAGCTGCCACAACACTCCCTTTGAGAGTCCCCAGAGGAAGTTTTCTTGCCAACTTCAGAAACAGCTATGTGTCACCACAAAAGAGAACTCATTCTAAACTAAAAAAAAAAAAAAAAAATCCAACTTAGCAGAAATTCCTTGCCCTAATAGAGATTTTATTTTTAAATAATACGTGAAGTAATCATTACTTTTTCTTTGAAAGGCAAGCTTAATTTCCAAATAAAAAGGTTGCTTCTAATACCAAGTCTGATGACGTTAATCAAGAAGGGAGGTTTTCATCTACAATAACAAGTTAAAAGATCATTTTTAACACTAATTAGTAAATAAAAATAAGCATTTAAAATGTAAGAAAAAGCAAAACAAATTACACTTTTATACACCAAGCTCAAGGTGGTTACATCCAAAATCCCAGGATCGGAGGACCTAAATAATTAAAAATAACTCAGACAAGTAACTTGCCACAGTACTGCCTGAATAACCCTAATATTAAAGTCTTCATTTTGTTTTAAAACTGTGATTCTAACTAAAATGTAAGTCTAGAAAACAGCTGCATCTTCGAGAGCAGTGTCAGATAAAAGTATTAGCTTCCTTATTTAACGGAGGAAAAAAGGACCATGGATTAAAATTGTATGGATTTCTCTTCGAATTTCTCTCCCTTCTTTTCTTTACTTATTCTTTTCCTTATCTTCTTTTTTCAACACCATTGATAATTTAAGAAAGTTCTCTGGGTATGGTAACCTAAAATTATACATTTATAACAGGAAAATTTAAATAACATTAAAATCTAGACTGATATCTCCTGCTTCCCTGGTGGCTCAGATGGTAAAGGATCTGCCTGCAATGTGGGAAACCCGGGTTCGACTCCTGGGTTGGGAAGATCCCCTGGAGAAGGAAATGGCAACCCACTCCAGCACTCTTGCCTGGAAAAATCCCATGGATGGAGGAGCCGGATAGGCTACAGTTCATGGGGTCGCAAAGAGTCAGACATGACTGAGCGACTGCACTTCACTTCTTCAGACTGGTATCTATGTAAGACTCACAGACTATTTTTAAGTAGAAGGGAACAAAACATAATTTCAAAAAGTATAAATTATTTAAACAGTACCTAAAAGGAAAAAGCATACATGTTCTGCTTTCTTACATAAATTGATTTGTGGTTTATCCATCAATAAAAGCAGATGGCCACCTGATGCGAAGAGGTGACCGCTGGAAAAGACCATGATGCTGAGAAAGACTGAAGACAAAAGGAGAAGAAGGTGGCAGAGATGAGATGGTTAGATAACATACTGACTCAGTGCACATGAATTTGAGCAATCTCTGGAACCAGTCCATCCTAAAGGAGATAAGTCCTGGGTGTTCACTGGAAGGACTGATGTTGAAGCTGAAACTCCAATACTTTGGCCACCTGATACGAAGAGCTGACTCATTTGAAAAGACCCTAATGGTGGAAAACATTGAGGACAGGAGAAAGGGATGACAGAGGATGAGATGGTTGGATGGCATCACCGACTCAATGGACATGAGTTGGGGTAAACTCTGGGAGTTGGTGATGGACAGGGAGGCCTAGCATGCTAGGCCAGGGTTCATGGTTCATACCACATGGTTCATGGGGTCACAAAGAGTCGGACATGACTGAGTGACTGAATTGAACTGGGAGATAGTGAAGGACAGGGAAGCCTAAGTGAGGCGCTGCAGTCCATGGGGTCTGAAGGACTGGACAATAACATTTTCATGGATCACACAAGTAGCCACCATAAATGAAGGTAATGATGTTAAACAAGAGTAGAAAAAGTCTGATAGAATTAGAAATCTCCCAAACTACTTTAGAAATGTTCTTTTTCTAACCCATATCTCTAAATCACATTTCAAAAAAAGAAAAGAGAGAGAAATGGGACATCACAAAGTTTTTTCTTCCTGCAAGTGATCAGAAGCAGGGTATATGATTTCTTGGTAGTCTGACTTTCAATTACTTTCCAAAACACAGATAATTATTAATCCATACTAAAGAACTACAAAGCTCCATTATAAAATAAATTTCTAGGTTCCAAAAGTGAAAATATATTATAAATGTCACATTTTAACTCCATACTTTTCAAGAGGTAAACATATTTAGATTAACTTCCTGATATTCTGAGCAAGAATCAACACAATATGATACTAAAATAAAATAATTTAGTTTTAAAACACACACTATTGTGAATGTCAAGAAATTGTCACTAGCCTACCATTGGTAAAAGCTGTGAATTGCTATCAACATTTCTGACGACAATTTGGCAGTACCTACAACAACTTTTAACATATATCTACTCTTAAACACTGAAGAAGGAAATGGCACCCCACTCCAGTACTCTTGCCTGGAAAATCCCATGGACAGAGGAACCTGGTGGGCTACAGTGCATGGGGTCGAGAAGAGTCAGACATGACTGAGCGACTTCACTTTCACTTTTCACTTTCATGCATTGGAGAAGGAAATGGCAACCCACTCCAGTGTTCTTGCCTGGAGAATCCCAGGGACAGGGGAGCCTGGTGGGCTGCCATCTCTGGGGTCACACAGAGTCGGACACAACTGAAGCGACTTAGCAGCAGCAGCACTCTTAAACACAGGGCTTCCCTGGTGGCTCAGATGGTAAAGAATCCGCCTGCAATTCAAGAGACACAGGTTTGATCCCTGAGTCAGAAAGTTCCCCAGGAGAGGGAATGGCTACCCACTCCAGTATTTCTTGCCTGGAAAACTCCACGGACAGAGGAGCCTGGCGAGCTACAGTCCGTGAGTCTGGAGATGAGTCGGACATGACTGAGAGACTAACATACACACATTTTTAAACATGGCCATTTCCCTTCTAGGAATTCTGTCTTATTAAAATACATGGTCAAATGCACAAGAGTAAACACGCAGTGATGCTTCTTGTAATAATGTTATTGACAGAGAAAATCTTAAGAAGCAAAATATATACTGATGTGTTATAAATTTATAGATGAAGAAACAGAGGCTCATACTGGTGTAAAGAAAAAGGCACACCACATATATATTCTAAACAAACAGTTTCCAAAAGTATAATACCTTCACTTCACTTTATTCCTCAAAGCTGAGAGCAAATGTCATTGCCTTGAGGAAGATTTCCTAGAGACCCATCTTCCTTTTATGTGAAGTGACCGCCTATGAACTTTTATAGCAAAAGCCCAACATATTTTAGTACTTATAACATCCTAAAGGAAATCAGTCCTGTCTATTCATTGAAAGGACTGATGCTGAAGCTGAAACGCCAACACTTTGGCTACCTGATGCGAAGAACCGACTCATTGGAAAAGACCCTGATGCTGGGAAAGAATGAAGGCAGGAGAAGGGGACGGCAGAGGATAAGATGGCTGGATGGCATCACCGACTCAACGGACATGAATTTGAGTGAACTCTGGGAGTTGGTAATGGACAAGGAGGCCTGGCGTGCTGCAGTCCATGGGGTCGCAAAGAGTTGGGCACAACTGAGCGACTGAACACCATGCTTTAATTATTTACAAAGCAGGGACTATGTTTTATATCTGTTTATCTAAATGCCAAGCACAGTGCCTAGGTATTAAAGAAAAACAGAAACTCATCTCCTGGAACTGTTCACTAAAAAAACAAGTAGCAGTGAGTACCAAGCACTCAGACTGCAATCTCCAAATACCAAGTTTCTTCAAACAAATGCCTGATTCCAAGTCTGGATCAGGACATTTACATGATTCTGGAGTGTCTTATTCCAAAAAGCAAAGGAGCCAACTTGAAGAGTCTTTCACCAGCCAATCTGAGTATCTGTTAGAGAGCAATGGGCTAAAACATTAAATATTTGTAAGTCCACAAATTGATCAAAGGATACTAAAATTAACTTACTTATCATCATTGGAGGATCCTAAGGAACCAACTTGTTAGCCTGAAAACTGATAAACAAGGGGAAAAAAATTGAACATTTTATCCTTCCTTTTTTATTAAACTTCATTTTGGGGTAACAAATAGTTGACAAGGAAAATTTCTCTACTCAAAAATAATCATTAAGTATGAGAAAGATTTAATTTAAAAAAGAGTATCACTGTTTTGCAATTCCTAATGAATTAACAGATCTATACAATAGCCATCAATGGCCACCAACAGACATTATGTGCCCCTTAATGGAAATATGCAGCACAGTTTAGGTAGCCAAGCCAAAAAATCAAACCTCTAAATCTAACCACCAGCCTGTAGGAAATGCAGGGGCACAGGAACAAGTTAAATGATATCACAGGTATGCAACCAGTCAAATCAAGACTGAGGGACACTGTACAGGATAAACAACCTAATTTCTTCAACAAACTTGGACCTTTATAAGGGGCTGTCACGAGGGGGACGGGACTGGCCAAAAGACTACACAGAAGAAGGAGTCTTCTGTTACCTTCTAGAAATTTGTTCTGTAACACTCATGATGGGATCTCTGCTTCAACCCTACTCTCATCCACTTGCAAGGGTCTCTGGCTCACTTTCATACACTATTGCTTGAAGCTGGCTACCCCCTGACCTTAGTGCTAAAACGTCCCTTTATTTGTGAAGTCCTGAGATATTCCCTCTAATTGAAAAGACATAGGGCTACACCAGCTTCACTTCATTTTTCTCATCTCTCCTCCGTAAGTTTCATTATTTCCTTCTGAGTTGCGACAACCTGAATTTCTGTTTCAAATTTTCTGTGCCTCCTTCATGCAAGATGGCTTTTTATCTCCACTCAATGCCATATGACCTGCATTGCCTACAACAGTTGGGTTATACTTCCCTGACTGATTTTCACTTTTGTCATACGACTCGCCCAACTAAGCCAATATAACATGAGTGGAAATGAAATGTATGCCAGGTCTGAGCAAATGCTTCTACTGCATGTTTCTACCAGTTCTGTTTCTTTTTCCTTTAGTCAGAAGAAAAGCATGTGCCAAACAAGAGTTTATTCCTTCAGCCTGAATCCTGGAAATGAGACGATGACTGAAGAAGATCCCCAGCCAGGTGCAACTAACATAACCTGAGCAAGAAACAAACCCATATTGCTGTAAACTACTGAGATTTTAAAGTTAGTTGTCAGTGCAGCAAACCTAGCAAAACCTAATACTTGGTAATAAAAGAGACAGACAGGATTTTTAAATATCTACAAAAGATTTTTGTAAAAGTAGTCCACAACTTCTTTTCCTTTAGAACTTAATTCATTAAAAAAAAAAGAAAAAAACTCAGGAGAAATGAAAACATATTTCCATACAAACACTTGTACATGTATGTTTACAGCAGTATTATTCATAATGTCCCAAAAGTAGAAGCAATCCAAATGTCCATTAATTGATGGCTGGATTAAATAAAATGCTGTCTATCCATACAATAGAATTTTATTCAGCAATAAAAATGAATTAAGTATGGATGCATGCTACAAATGGCTGAACTTGGAAAACATTTTGCTAAGTCAAAAAAGTCTGTCAAAAAGACCACATATTGTATATTTCCATTTATGTAGATATATGGAGTTTCTCTGGGGAATGGTTAGGGTGATTTAAAACTAATTGTAAAAGCTGGATAGCTCTGTACATATGCTAAAAACGACAGAACTGTACACTTTAATATTAGGGTAAGTTACATGCAATGTGAATTTTAAGGCTGCTATTTTTACAAGTCTGTAAGTGGATGTTGTTAAAAAATTCTATCACTATAAGTGAAATAAGTCAACTTTCTGCTCTAAAGCTATACAAGTTTACTTCACAATCTAGGAGAACATACTGGAGTAACAACCTGAGTAAAAAGCCGTAAGTATTTAGAAAAGAGTACATAAATAGCATGCTTCAGAAAACATTTAGGATATAAGCTTGGAGTAAAAAAGATTTTTAACTGATTCTAAGTGTAACTTTCAGATGATATGGATTCAAAAAACAAGCCTTAAGAAAACAAAGTAACCCAGAAACCTTTGTTCAAGGTCAAAGCAACCAATTACCATGAACTGTTCTCTACACAGGTACGATCAAATTGTTCTTCACTTTGGAAAAATATAAATCAGTCAATAAATAGTCACTGAGCACAGTGGGCTGCTAAGATACATATAAAGGTTATCTCTCAGTCATTTTGCAGATCCTCAAATTTGGAAATAAAATGGTGGCACATAATTTTGCCTATATAGTGAAGTAAAGTAACCATAACAGTTAGGCGATTGTTGGGAATAAAAGCAGAAAGTCATCACATCTTCTGAGTAAAGTGGTCATATCCGAGAAGTGAGTGACTCACTCCTACACATAGGGCTCCTAATTTTGTGCCTAAACATAATTATAAAAATTACTAGCTCCTGGGCCTTCAAGGTCTCAAACAACTGAAACAAATAATATAAGAATGATATCTCTGCATAAAAAGCATGAGGACAAGAAGAGTGACAGATACACACACAAAACAACCACACCTCCTTCCTTCTCCCAACAACTTTACAAACTAGTCCAGGAAACCAGACAATCAGGCAATGGTGTTGTCACGGAGTCTGACAATAATTTAAAACAAAAACATAACGTTTTGTGCCAGGCCCATACTAAGCATATTACATCAACACCAGCTAATTTAATTTCTGACAAGCCCACAGGAGAGGGCCTGTCTAGACCGCAAAGTATCTGACCAAAGATCACACAGAGTCAAGCTGATGAGGTCAGAATCCAAGCCGCATCATTCAGCATAAAATCCTCACTTTTAATCATTAAGCTACATTGCTTAATGACCTTTAAAAATACATTATCAACAATGGGATTAGAAGGCACACTGTGGGGACTTCTCTGGTGGGCCAGCGGCTTAGACTCTGGGCTCCCTCTATAGGGGGCCTGGGTTCAATCCCGGGTCAAGGAACTAGATCCCGAGTGCCATAACTGAGAGCCGGAATAGCGAAGCAAATAAATGTTTTTTAAAACATAAAATACATCTTTAAGAAAAGAAAGCACATTGTGAGGAGAGAGAGACAGAAATGAAAGAGTGATATGGTCTCCATGATGAAAACATCACAAGCACATACTACAGAAGCAATGGAATTCAGAGGAGTCGGATACGGGCAGTTATACCTCAAATAAGTAAATGAAATGACTCTGAAAATGTATCAAGTCACTAATCTAATAAAAACAGAAAGGAGACTGAAAGCAGTAGTTTGCAAATGGGGCCAACCATGTCTGGGTAAGAGATGGCTTATCAGCATCACAGTCGTGACCATACCTCTGCCTTTCACCTCTCATCCACAAGAAGCAGGGGGCTTCAGAGAGCTTCAAGCATTTGAAACAATTCCCTTATCTGATAACCATTAAAATTAGTTTTAACCAATAGCAAAATAAATCTTTTACTTCCAAGACTTCTGCTTACAAAATATTTAACATTTTTCAGCCCTCCTAAATAATGTAAATTTCAATTGTGCCTGTCCTTAATGAGTGAAGGTCATCACCATAAACACAGGGCAATGTCCTGGGGTGTTACCGAAGTTAAAAGTGTGGGACTGCCTAATTTACCAAACAAACTGCTATGCTTGTCTGCGCCTCACAATTTTCACATCCTCCCTGGCTAAATTTTTAAATTATTATAAACAAATACGCTTCAATTCTTTGATTAATTAATATTGCCTTATAACAAAGTAGACNTTTGCCTGTCCTTAATGAGTGAAGGTCATCACCATAAACACAGGGCAATGTCCTGGGGTGTTACTGAAGTTAAAAGTGTGGGACTGCCTGACTTAACAAACAAACTGCTATGCTTATTTGAACACTTTGCGCCTCACAATTTTCACATCCTCCCTGGCTAAAAATTTTAAATTATTATAAACAAATACGCTTCAATTCTTTGATTAATTAATATTGCCTTATAACAAAGTAGACATTTTATATAAAAAAGGTGAGACACTGATTCATTAAAATAAAGATTAAGCATATCAAAGAAAACCCCTAGGTAACAGTATAGAACTAGATAACTTCAAATCATTCATTAGAGATCCTAAGAAACAAGAAATGTGTCATATATTGACAATTACTCAAAACCTGCCATTGTTTTAGTTAAAAAATGAAGCATTGGCACAATATGATTTCTTAACAGGATTCGCATTAAAATAATAAGTATTAAGGGCATATAACTATGAGCAATAAAGTGATACACACACACACACAAAAAAAAACCCACACAACAACACACTCCTGGAAAAAGGAGTTACCAACCTATTACCTGAATAAAACAGATAAAGAGACATAGTATTATTCAAATTCTTTAAAAGTCTTAAATTATTAATTTTTAAGCTTTAATCCACAAAACTCAGATAACAGAACTTAACTTTTCTAAAATTTACAGGCAAAACTGACAAAGACCGATGGTAACGGTGCTTTGATTTTTAAGTTAAAAAATCATATATCATTCAGCTCTTTCTCCTTATACTTACTCTTAAAAGGTACGAAATCTAAGATTCTTTACACAGTTAAAAAAAAAAAAGTATCACAATTGTAGTATTTAAAATCTAGCCAAATTGGCCATTTAATAATTTTTTTAATATGAGTAAGTAAAACTAAAATGCAACTTCTAAAGAAATGTTTTTCTTCCCATGTTAAAATAACATGCCAATGGTTACCAAGGAAATACACTTTATGAACACTCATTTGCACAGATTCCAATTATGAAACGTGTGCCAATAAAATGGAATGCATGGAAAACACTTAAGGTGAGAATCATTTTTACAAATTGTGCCAATGTGGGAGTATTACACCTTCTGTCTCCTTGCTTTGACATAAAATGGCCTCTAAAACATCACCAGCAGCTCATCATCCACTTACTATTGAAGCTGAAGCTTGTTTCCCCTCACTCTGTACTTAGTGAATATTCAACAGCTATTTTTATGAATAGGCTAGAGATTAAAAAAAAAAAAGGCCAGGTCTTTAATCTCCCTCCACCCACAACTGAGAATAAACTGTTTTCTCAAGTCATCTTTCTTGTGGTTAAAGGAGAGAGAATCAATATCTGGGGATAAGAAGATCAAACTCTGAATCCAAAATCTACAATAATCCAGAAATATGAGCTGCATAGCTCTAAGCAGCAATAACAATTATAAAAGTAGAGAGAAATATAGCTAATAATTATTGAAGTGTTTTGTACAACATATCAAGTAAAGTGAGTGTGTGTTAGTCGCTCAGTCGTATCCGACTTTCTGCTATCCCATCGACTACAGCTAACCAGGCTCCTCTGTCCAAGGAATTCTCCAGGCAAGAATACGGGAATGGGTTGCCATTCCCTTCTCTACGGCATCTTCCTGACCCAGGGATCAAACCCAAGTCTCCCGCTCTGAGGGCAAATTCTTTACTTTCTGAGCCACCAGGGAAGCTCATCTGTCTAAATACTTCAACATAATCAACTCATTCCAGCCTTACTTTCCTTTTTCTAAAGTCATATAATTAACATTATCCTCATTTTTTTTAAAGCACTTCCGCATTTTTCTTTAACTCACATGTGCAGGGTCTTGAAATACTGAAAAAAAACAAAAACTATCCTAACTGCCTAAATTTCAATTGGCTCCTTTGCTGTTCAGTCACTAAGTCATGTCCCACTCCCTGCGAACCCATGGACTGCAGCATGTTAGGCTTCACTGTCCTTCACTATCTCTCGGAGTTTGTTCAGTCATGTCCATTAAGTGGTGATGCCATCCAACCATCTCATCCTCTGTCGCCCCCTTCTCCTCTTGCCCTCAGTCACTCCTTTGGAAAGAAAATGGGAAAAGAGACTATTTCAGCAGAGTGGCATCCTGCAATTTAGCAAACGGTAACAGTCTAAGATGACAGTGCCAAATGCAGAACAGGTGAAAGATTTTCCCATCTCCACCTTGGTCCCTCTACCCTCGCTCTCCTCTCCCAACTCCCAGGGTCTCCGGAGACCAAAGCCCACCACCTTCCTGCTGCAACCCAAGCCCCCCAGGCCTCAACTTTCCCATTTGACCATAGGGCTCAAGACCGAGTTTGGGGACAAAAGAATGAGGTGCTGAAAGGCATCAGTCACTCTTGAAATTCCCAACTTGCTGGGGAGGTTTAAAAAAAAAAAAAACCACCCGAGGGAACAGGAGGTTCTGCTTCTGAGAAGTGGCAGAGACCAGGCCGGTAGGGCTGGCATAAAGTAGAAGACACCAAATCTACAAGAGGCGAAATAAGGGGTAAAGGGACAGAGCTGAGGTCCCGAGGAAGTCCCTAGAGTCACAGCAAGAAGCTGCCCGCCTGCTTAAAAATCAGGGAGGCGGGCAGCAAGTCATTAATAATCAAANGTGGCAGAGACCAGGCCGGTAGGGCTGGCATAAAGTAGAAGACACCAAATCTACAAGAGGCGAAATAAGGGGTAAAGGGACAGAGCTGAGGTCCCGAGGAAGTCCCTAGAGTCACAGTAAGAAGCTGCCCGCCTGCTTAAAAATCAGGGAGGCGGGCAGCAAGTCATTAATAATCAAAAATTTTTGAGGAAAAATATTTTTATAATATGGGATTCATAACGGAAAAACAATTTAAGCGATCTCTTGTGTGAAAATGTGGGAGACNTTTCAAAGTAATGATGCGTGCTATAAGTAACATTTCAAGACAGCTGCAAAAATTTAATGTGAAATGAAAATACCTGTGATTTCTATTCACGAAAAGTTAAAAGTGGTACAAATAATACTGTAGTTTGTTTCATATCAGTATATTCATAGCCGAAGTTTATGCTAACCCTCAGGAAAACATTAGTAGAGAAAAGGTTATTTTTCATCTAAATTCATTGCCTCCTGAACTCTATTCAGAAACCTAATTTGTGAACCTCAAATTAAGAGGCTTTGGTTAAACCCCTGATCATTTTCTCTCCATGTTAATATAACAGTCTTGGGATGGATCACCCTGCCTCTAATGTTTAATCAAATCTTTCCTTCATGCTGATGAAGGATCACAAAGGTTCATCTTAAAACAATACTCCCCTGCTTAAAACCCCTGGAAGGGTTCCTCGCAGCCCATAGGACTGTATAGCATTGACAGATGCATTCTCCAGGCTCTGTTTCTCTAAAACAGTACTTGGACGAGTTTCCCAGCATTACACTGAACTTTCAAGACTTTCTGCCGTCTTCTCTTTTCTACTCATACGTGATTCTACTGAAGTGTGGGTGTGTGAAAGTCGCTCAGTCATGTCCAACTCTTTGCTATAGAGTGGACATGGACTATACAGTCCAGGGAATTCTCCAGGCCAGAATACTGCAGTGGGTAGACTTTCCCTTCTCCAGGGGATCTTCCCAACCCAGGTCTCCCACATTGCAGGTGGACTCTATACCAGCTGAGCCACAAGGGAAACCTATCATCCTCCAAAGCATCAGTGTCCTTTCCCCCAAACAGACCAATCCCTTCCTTGCCTACAAACTTCAAAATCAGTAAAGATTCTTGCCCAGCACATTATCCTGGGCTGTGGTTATCTGCACATGTCCATTTTCCCATACATGACAGTTTATTTTCCCCCAAATTCGGTGTNCCTATCATCCTCCAAAGCATCAGTGTCCTTTCCCCCAAACAGACCAATCCCTTCCTTGCCTACAAACTTCAAAATCAGTAAAGATTCTTGCCCAGCACATTATCCTGGGCTGTGGTTATCTGCACATGTCCATTTTCCCATACATGACAGTTTATTTTCCCCCAAATTCGGTGTTCCCCCACTGCAAAAAGTGGTCTTGAGTATTTCTCAATTTTTCTAAACTAAAAATAATATCTCATATCCCGATTATAAAGTTCAGTTTACAAAGGGGTTTCTTACGTGTCCTTGTTTAAGTCTCTTAATAACCTTACAAAGACAAGCAATCTAAAGGATTACCTTCATAACCCTATAAAAATAAGCAGTCTAAAGCTTTACTTTTGTTTTGTAGATGAGGAAACAGAAGTCCAGTGAGATAAATGATTAGACCTGAGCAAGTCAGTTTAACAAGCTAGAGCTGAGATTATAAAATCCAGGCTCCTTGGTATAACACTTTCTGTGAACTAAAACCAATGTACCAGGCCCAGGATAGGTGCATAAAAAGCATGAGAGTGCTTCTTTATCAAAGTGGATGAAACTGGAGCCTGTTATACAGAGTGAAATAAGCCAGAAAGAAAAATACCAGTACAGTATACTACCACATATATCTGGAATTTAGAAAGATGGTAATGATAATCCTAAATGTGAGACAGCAAAAGAGACACAGATGTATAGAACAGTCTTTTGGACTCTGTGGGAGAAGGCGAGGGTGGGATGATTTGGGAGAATGGCAATGAAATATATATATTATCATATGTGAAATGAATCGCCAGTCCAGGTTCGATGCATGAGACAGGGTGCTCAGGGCTGGCGCACTGGGATGACCCAGAGGGATGGGATGGGGAGGGAGATGGGAGGGAGGTTCAGGATGGGGAACACATGCACACCCGTGGCTGATTCATGTCCATGTATGGCAAAACCACTACAATATTGTAAAGTAATTAGCCTCCAATTAAAATAAACACATTTATATTAAAAAAAAAAGAAACTATTCAACATGGTACCAATATAACCCTACAAGCAAAAGCTTTTTTTAAAAAAAACAAAAAACAGTAGTACAAGTTCTTTGCTGTACTGAAACTATCACAACATTGTTAACCAACTATGCTCCAATATAAAATAAAAAATTTTTAAAGTATAAGTCCTATAATAAAATTATAACATAAAGCTAAACATTCCCTAATGTTTAAAAATATAACCAGTTTCCTCTTTGAGAGTTTTTAACTACATTATTCCTATTATTCTAGACCTCTGAAATAGAAGTTTCTTATAAACACTAGTTAACTACTACACAACTAACTAGCGGTTATTACTTCCATCACTAGAAAGAGAAATTAAAGTAATATTTTAAGAATGTTCCAATTTAAAACTGTCAGATAAGAATTCTTGACATTTGTTACCCTGCCAATTCATATTTATTTTGATCAAGTTGTTGAAACTTTTCAATGCAATTTTCACATGTTATAACATGGCCAAGTATCTTGGTTCTCAATAGTTCTCTTTTTTGAAATTTGAGGCTTATTGAATATTGAGTTTTCAAGAGGGTGCTACATGAACAGTAAAGAATAAAATTCAATTCAATGAAACAAACATTTATTCTTATATGTAAGGCTAGCAATGCAGGATGAGATGTGGAAGACATCAGTTCCTGCTTTCGAGAAGCTTACTAGGAAGGATGACAACCATAAAAATATGTACAATTTTAAAAATATGTTTATATGCTTTAAATGTGATGCTTTACATATTACACTCCTTGGGTAAACCTTCACATAAGCAGTTGGAAAAAAAAAAAAAAAAATTTAAACATCCAAAATATCCTTATTTGGAATGAAAAATATACTACACAGGGTGGATATTACATAGTGGTGGAAATCTATGAACTATAGTCACAAGTAACAATAGGTAAGTCTCAAAAACACGATACAGTAAGGGAGGAAAGTGTTAGGGAAGGAGAGAAGGAAGAGCACAAAGGATCTGGAAGGAAAGGAAAGATGAAGAGCTTCTTCAAGTGATTTTTAGCAAGGAGTACATGCTTTCTTAAAACCAGGAATAATTTTTTTTTTTTTAAGGACGGTGGTAATTACATAAAGGTAAGGAGAGGGAAGGAGGCAAGCCCTGGTGGAAGGCTAGAGCTAGCCTGGTGTTGGGTTATTTCCCTTTCCCCTGTTAGGTTAGGTTCAGGTGAAATAGTTTCTCCTGAGGGTATAACTTGTTAAAAAGAGTATTTCAAAGAGTATTTGGTGTATTTCAAAATGGTTTCTTTTTCCTTCCCCTGCCAACTTCCAGCAGGGAGGAACTTTTCTCCCACATTAACTGTCACGATCGGATTCTCCTGCAGCTTTTAACTCTCAGAGCTGTCAGCTTTCCTACCCTAGCATTGATCCTTGCAGAGGTTTCCACTCTGGTGAGTTTTAATTCTCTGTACTGCCTCTCTCTCCAATTTGGGAGGACGTTTATGACCTCATTTCTCTGAAGCATATAAAAAGAGCTGTTAATTTTTTCAGTTTGCCCAGCTTTTTACTTGTTGTTAGAACACAGTGGCAACTCCTAAGCTCCTCCTTACATGCCAGACTGGAAACCAGATATTCTGAGTTTTGCGATATGTTTTTAATTAATGGTTTTTTAACAAGTGCTTTGTATATTAAGAATGTTAACCTTTGGTTTTATGAATGTTTTTCCCCTATTTGTCATTTGTCTTGAAATTTTGTTTATACTGTTTCTGACGACATAGGAGTTTTAAATTCTTATGCAATCAAATCTTATGAAATTTGTCCTTTTGGTTTCTGATTTTACCGAACGCATTGACAGGCCTTTTCATTATTAAGATTACATTGACTTCACAGGTGTTCTCTTTTTATACTGTCATGGTACTTTTAGATTTTACATTTACAGTTCTTATCCATCAAGAATTACTTTTTCTTCAGATTTTATTAAATGGCTAGCTAGCTGTCACAAAATCATTTACTAAATTTTACATCATATCCCAACTGATGTAAAATTCTACTTTCCTCTTAAATACCTATATACAACTCTTATTCAAGACTTGACTCTCAGTAAACAAAAACCCAGCAATAGAGATAGGCCTTGTAAGGAAGTGGACAGCTGGAGACAAGTGATAAAAGAAGACTAACTTTACTTTGTTCACCCTTTCGAATTTTATTCCATGTGCTCCGAACTACCACTCAAAACTATCAACAAAAATTGTTTAAAGTCCTGCTTAGTGGACATAATAGAATTACCAAATATTTCAGTTCTCTATAAATTACATCATAACAACCCAATATGTACCTGAGCAATACCTGAAATCATAGATCTACCTTGATTTCAAACCTGGGAACTATGATTTAAATGAACAGCTAAAGTACCTGAAATATATCTAAATCCTTCATCACTGCAACCAATGCTACTACCTCAAATGTGTAACAGCCTCAGATACGTGCATTCCCTAGACCCAGACATTCCCTAGACCCAGCCACCGGCAGATGCATTTTCCTTTCTTCATCAAATGTTGGCTAGTAACTATCAAATACTTAATTCAGAATCTAATCTTTCTGTTCTAATGCAATCCAATTATGGTATTTTCAATATTATTTCTTTATAATTTGATTCAGATGCCAAGACTGGCCTGTTGTAACCATAATACCATAAAGCAAACTGGCTAACAACGTAAAAAACATTCATCTAGCTGCAGATGGAACAACAGCAGATTTTGTCTTTTAAGTTATTCTCTTTAAGATCCTTATGTCATTTTCTAAACAACTATTAAAGGTAGACTATACTTTTAATGAATTATAAAAGTTAGTGATTTTAGCCTTTCTGTACATAAAAATATTTTCAAGCACTTGGAAATACTCTTCCAACAGAAATGGGAAGGTGACCTAGTATTCAGTTTCATTAGTATACTCATTAATTATATAGATTAGATAGTATCTCTGTACTCTGTAATTCTCTTACTACCTGCTCTCCAAGGTACCTTCTCATTCTTTTTTTCCTATAAATCAGCTACATTAACATGTAGGAGACACATATTCCACATACCTCCCAGGAACTTGGAGAAAAATCAATTCTTTTTAATAGTCTAATTACCCTTCCTCTTTAAAACCCCTTGCATTTGATTATCATAATATTATCCTCACTTAACAGGAAACATAGATACACTTGCCAAACATCACATGAATGACAATTAGAAATAGGTCTCCTGATAGAATGTCCTTTGCCCTAAATATGCTGCATCCCACCATGATTAAACACAACACCCAAAGAAAACAGTCTTTGCAGAACACAGTGAAGGAAGCACTCAAATGAATATTAGCAATATGCTTTTTTAAAAGCAATTAAGTTTAGTATTTAAAGAAACAATTTTCCATCTTCTAAACAAGAAATGGTCTCAAGTATGCCAAAAGAGACCACCCTTTAAAAGGCAGCAGGTCATGTATTTCCTCTTGTCCCACGTCTCCAAGCCTTGTCTTACACCATGATGAACTAATCTAATGGCCATGTATTACCAGATCTCAACTATCAAGGCACAGCCCAGTACACCCACTACTAAAATCTGGGTTCTTCTCAGGTAAGGCAACTCCTCAGATGAAATTACAGTCTGTTTAGACTAAGAATTCTCAGCCAAACCAGACTTGATGTTCCCCTTTCATAAAATATTTTCCAGCTTCTGCTTTATCACCCAGAAATGAAATTAAAAACAATCTCTCTACAGACTTCAAACAATCCCACATATCTATCCTAAATAAAATATAGATGGAAAAGTGAAATGAAAATCATTTAAAGTAAGGTATGTATTTCAGCATGTTAAATCTTGAAACAAAACTGAACATACAAGAGTAATTACCAGCTAACCATGACAGCTATGAATACAAAGTACTTTGTGACACAATTTTCCAAAACTGTAAACAACTCCTGATCAAACTGAACAAATCTTTCTTTCACAAGTGGCATATAGAAATAGACACTGGAAAATTCAGTAGCGGTTAAAACCATGCCTCATACATAAAACAGAGGTTCTAGGTTCAGATAAGTACAAATATTACACAAATGTCAAGCAGTGTGTTCTTAAACCTTGCAAAACATGGGAACATTTCTTTGTTCAGGACGGCCTGTGCACCTACAAAGAGTATATAGCATCCCTGGCTCTCACCCATCAAATGCTAGTGGTTAGCCTTAATCATTCCAACAATCCCCAAAAAATACCTCCCAACCTCCCCCCTAGAGGGAGCCTCCCTCTGGACCCACTGCCTTAAAACACATTTCGACTCACAGTATATTGTAAAGAACACTTGGGAAATATGCATTAGAGTTCCCGTTCTACCACTTGTAAGTTATGTGCTCATTGGCACTGGGTTCTCTAAACCTCAGTTTCCAGGGTACTAAACAGGAATAAACAGTTACCTAGGCTCCGAGTTGTAAAAGTTTTAAAAAACATTATTTGGACTTTTACTGGGTAATTACTTTATCCTAGAGACTAGGGAAACACAAATAACTAATATACCACACCTGTCCTTAAACATTTTACCATTCAGTAGGTCAGACCTAGGTAAAACACAGCCACAATATAAAGCAGAATGACAGGCATTAAACAGAAATCCAAGTAATTAATTATGGGGGCCTGGAGAAAATGAATAACTATAGGACATCAAGTCCAGGCATAGGCATGAAGGATGAAAACATTGCTCCATTCAGAGAAGAACGGTAAAGGAAAAAATACATGAAAGACTGGAAGGGCAGGAAAAATTAACACTGTAAAAACATTTAGGATCAGTTCATGGAGAAGGCAATGGCACCCCACTCCAGTACTCTTACCTGGAAAACCCCATGGACGGAGGAGCCTGGTACGCTGCAGTCCATGGGGTCGCTAAGAGTCGGATACGACTGAGGGACTTCACATTCCCTTTTCACTTTCATGCATTGGAGAAGGAAATGGCAACCCACTCCTGTGTTCTTGCCTGGAGAATCCCAGGGACGGGGGAGCCTGATGGGCTGCCGTCTATGGGGTCGCACAGAGCAGGACACGACTGAAGCGACTTAGCAGGAGCAGCAGCATGGAGGAACCTGAATGCCATTCAAATACTTTGAGTTTTACTGGGCAAGAGAACTTTTTAGAAAACTGGTGTTTATGTGGCACACCTGATTTTCAAATAATGCTGAATAATGGCCAAAAATGATTCCAGACAAACGCAAATTTTCATCATTGAGATCCCTGAAATATATACGTTCTTAAAATGCATAAAGAAGCAAAAAGAGCCTCAATTCAGTTCAGCCGTGTCCAACTCTTTGCAACACAAGAGTACAAAGCCTATCCAAGAGTAAAAAGGAGTTTCCTATTTCATTTCTTGCATAACAAAAACATTACTAATGTACTGAACCTGGGACCTTAAAAGAACTCAAGATAATCTTCTATTCGTTTTTGATTTTCTCTCAAACAAGTGGCAGAATTTTATAAAATGTATTTAGCGTACTTCATGTCACCCTTGGAAGGCAAGAGGTAAACTGCTGTATTACTGACCTCCTTTTACTACAGGGAAACTGAGGAACAAAAAGAACAAATTACAGTATGGTCACAAAATAAACTATTATATTTCCTAGACCTTTTAATCAAAGCCTTGAAGCCCACGTTTCATCCTTTATTCTTCATACCATCTGAACACTAGAATTATCTTTTATTACCATCTTAACAGGAAAAAAAAAAAAAGATGCGAATTAAATTTCAAGATCACTTCCTCGATTCGGTATTGCCACCAAAAATATCGGANTGTTTTTGAGACTGCATCCAAGTACTGCATTTCGGACTCTTGTTGACCATGATGGCTACTCCATTTCTTCTGTTTTACACTGACATTGTTATATGATAAGCATCTCCGACATTGCCCTGAAATCTTATATCTTCCATTTGCTTAGGCCACTATTCATAATTTTCATAGCCATTCTTTGATCTTTTAATTTTCCTTTTTTGATCATTTCTAGTATTTCATTATCATAGATAATGCTATAATGTAATTCTAATGCTGAATTAGACATCATTTATAGATACTTTTTAAGTGTTTCCCTAGGATAAATCTCCAAGAGGAGTATTTCTGAGTCAAAGGTTATAAATATTTTTGTGACCTTTGATGTCAATTTCCAAATTAGTATCCAAAAAATATTAATACACCACCAGCAAGGTATGAGTACTGTCTCTATCACAGTGTAGCCAGATTGGGAAGGTTTAATTTTTTTGTTTTCCTGCGATTCATGGGGTCGCAGAGAGTCAGACACGTCTGAGCAACTGAACTGAACTGAATGAATATAACATTGTTTTCTTCTGCATTTTTCTTATTAGCACTAATATTTGTCCTAATATTTATAATTATTTCATATACAAATAATCTATGCACTTTACCCATTAATCTCTTGGCTACTTAATGATTTACTAGTTTGTCTGAACTCCTTCAGTTCAGTTCAGTCCAGTCCAGTCTCTCAGTCGTGTCCGACTCTTTGCGACCCCATGAATCGCAGCATGCCAGGCCTCCCTGTCCACCACCAACCCCGGTGTTCACTCAGAGTCACATCCATCTAGTTGGTGATGCCATCTAGCCATCTCATCCTCCATCATCCCGTTTTCCTCCTACTCGCAATCCCTCCCAGCATCAGAGTCTTTTCCAGTGAGTCAGCTCTTCGCTGGAGGTGGCCAAAGTACTGGAGCTTCAGCTTTAGCATCATTTCTTCCAAAGAACACCCAGGACTGATCTCCTTCAGGATGAACTGGTTGGATCTCCATGCAGTTCAGGGGACTCTCAAGAGTCTTCTCCAGCACCACAGTTCAAAAGCCTCAATTCTTCGGCGCTCAGCCTTCTTCACAGTCCAACTCTCACATCCATACATGACTAGTGGAAAAACCATAGCCTTGACTAGATGCACCTTTGTTGGCAAAGTAATGTCTCTGCTTTTTAACATGCTATCTAGGTTCGTCATAACTTTCCTTGCAAGGAGTAAGCGTCTTTTAATTTCATGGCTGCAGTCACCATCTGCAGTGATTTTGGAGCCCAAAACAATAAAGTCTGACACTGTTTCCACTGTTTCCCCATATATTTCCCATGAAGTGATGGGACTGGATGCCATGATCTTCATTTTCTGAATGTTGAGCTTTAAGCCAACTTTTTCACTCTCCTCTTTCACTCTTCATTACCTAATAAATTAACCTTAAGTCGTTTATTTTATGCAAGTGTGTTTCTAAATCTAACTATACTTCTCTTTAGATATTTTAAATTACCCCAAGAGTTCATAGTTTTAATGCAGTTTAGAGTTCAACTTGTTCATTTTTTATTTTGTGATTTTTTTCACTTCTAAGTATAAAATATTTACTCCAAATATTTATTTAGTACTATTTTCTCAAGTAGAATTTTTAGATAAATTTAGAAACTTCCCTTTAACATCCATAAATCTGCATTTCCCTTTTTATATCTTAACACATTTTAAGTTTCCTTTTACTATAATCTTATTATCTGGGAGTAGTAGTAAAACCTCAGTTCTCTTTCTTTAACTGTCCTCTTCCATTGTATTTAGTGAGTATCTTTAGAGTCTAAATTACATACCTTAAAAACCATACTCCAGCGGTTGTTTCCAACATCATCCGTTTTCCCTCTCCACTTTATCTTTCTTGTCAGTGTGCAAACATACTATTATTGCTCCCATCTTAAGAGAGAAAAAAAAAAAAACCTCTCAGTCTGCTCTACTTTCCATCTCATTTCCATCTCATTTACCTGTTTCTCTTCCTCTTGTTAAAGCAAAAAACTCAAGAGAACAGTCTACATACACCTTCCCCACTCATCCTTTGGGTCACTCTTGAACCCATACCAGTTGGGCTCTGCCATCAACTCCTCCACTAAAATTACCCTTCCATAGGTTGGCAGTGGCCTCCACACGGCCAAAAGGGTCGGTCCTCTTCTGACTTATCAGCTGCTTTTGATACAATTGCTCTTTCTCTCCTTGAAATATGTCCTTCACTTGGATTCCCAGAAACCTTGCTTGCATTGTTTTCTTCTGAAACTCACTGGCCACTCCCTACTTGGTCTCCCTTGCCACATTCCTCCACATGCCCTGAATTATTAAAATTGATGTGCCCGGAGGCTAAGCCTTTTTCTTTTCTATCCACACTTCTTTGAGGGCTCTCGTTAATTTACACCTTCAACCCAGAGGTCTGCTAAATTCATGATCATATGTATTTTTAATTGCTTGAGTCTGCATGGAAACATCTGTCGGGTTGGCCAAAAAGTTTGTTCTGTGAAACATTACAGAAAAACCCAAACAAACTTTTTGACCAACCCAATAAAAGTCGTCTTGAACTTAAGCTATCCAAAACTGAACCCTTGAACTGCCTTTTTGATCTGACTTTGGCAGCCTGCCCAGCTCAGTTATTGACAACTCAGTGCTTCATTAGTTCAGGCTAAAAAACTTGGCATTGTCCGTGATTTTCTTTCTCTTTCATTCTCTAGATTGAATACTAGGGTAAATCTCGTTGACTCCTTCAAGATCTATGCAGCATTCAGCCACTTCTCATCACCTTTACTTTACATTACTTTAGTCCAAGCCGTTTCATTCCTGAAATGTATTATAAAAGCAACCTGCTTCTACCCTTTGTATGTATGTATATTAAGATTATGACAGGATTAATGAAAAACATCTTGAGAAATTTTTAAATCATTGGGAACTCTAAGGGCAGTCACAGTTTACTAGTGATTTTTCTTCTCTGCTGTTGCTGCTGCTAAGTTGCTTCAGTCTTGTCCGACTCAATAGTAGCCAAAATGACTATTGTTATTTGCTAAGTCATGTCCAACTCTTTCGTGATCCTCTTTGTAGTCCACTAGGCTCCTCTGTCCATGAGATTTTCCAGGCAAGAATACTGGCGTAGGTTGCCATTTCCTTTAGGTGATCTTTCTGACCCACGTGTACTGCATTACAGGCAGCTTCTTTACCAGTGAGCTACCAGGGAATTCCAATGGCTAAAATAATTTCTTTCAGTTAAGGTAGATTTTAATAATAACTTTATTTACCAGTTTTGATGAGTTCATCATGTAAATAGCTTAAATGTTCCTGAGTGATGTCTAAAAGAATAGAATACTTACTGCTTTTAGGTAATGAGAAATAAGGAAAATAGGAGTAATGATATTTTCAAAGAAATTTGAAAAGTTAAATATCTTAAACCTGTAATTTCCTGTGAATGTCCTGCAACAGGTCATTTTTGCTGTCTTCCTTAATTAAGACAGAAAACACATCCTAAACATTTGGGTCTTGTTTTCATTGCACAGGCCAAAACTTCCAACAAGATTCCTTTGTCAGCCTTCATTTCAGAAACAATTTGCTTTTGTCCACTTTTTGTCACTGCTGCTATATTAGCTATTTCTTTTTCCAGTGGTTTTTTTTTTCTTTTTTTTTTTTAAATTTTGTCACTGCCACATGGCATTTGGGATCTTAGTTCCCCAACCAGGGATCGAATCTGTGCCACCTGCATTGGAAACACGGTGTCTTAGCCACTGGACCTCCAGTGTATTTTTTTTTTTTTTAAAAATTTTAGCACAGTGATTTTTATATTCTCTTTTTTCAGTATATATTTAAATGTTTAAATAAACAGCGTATGTGCTTAGTCATTCAGTCACGTCCGACTCTTTGTGACCTCGTAAACTAGAGCCCGCCAGGCTCCTCCGTCCGTGGGGATTCTCCAGGCAAGAATACCGGAATGGATTGCCATGCCTTCTTCCAGAAGATCTTCCCAACCCGGGGATCGAACCCAGATCTCCCACATTGCAGGTAGATTCTTTACCATCTGAGCCACCAGGGAAGCCCAAATAAACAGTATATTACAATAATAATAGTTTAATTGGTAACTTAAATATCATAAATATGATATTACTGTTTCGGTCATCACATGGAGATTACTGCTGAGTCTCTGTTAGAGGAACGTGAGCTTATTTCTGTCATTGGTCATGCATTTGCCTTAAACTGCCACTTTCATTGAAGTTAAATGACAAGTTAAAGATAAAAATTGTTATAGGAAAAAGAAGTTGTTATAGGTGTCTGTATGTTTACAAAATTGCCTTTTAATAGTTTAAGCATAGTTATCCCTATTACTGAAGCAAATTTACCAGCTTCAGGCGTGTTGGAATTAACAAAAGCCACTATAACTAAAATTCAGGTGAAATGTCCTCCTAAGATACTGTGGTCAGAGACAATGGTTGCAGTTGGAATGGAATTATTTAACAATGGCTAGAGATTATTTTAAGTAAAGATCAGACTAGCTAATGTTAAAATGTACAGCTCTTTATATTGATATTCAAAGTACTTTTTATTTCATTGGAAAGTGAAAGTGAAGTCGCTCAGTTGTGTCCCTCTCTTTGCAACCCCATGGACTGTAGCCTACCACCAAGCTTCTCTGTCCATGGGATTCTCCAGGCAAGAAAACTCGAGTGGGTTGCCATTTCCTTCTCCGTATTTCATTGGAAATTTAAATATGTCAGAGTTTCTTAAGCTAGCACTGTTGAAATTTTGAACTGGATAGTTCTTTTTAGCAGCATCTCTGGCCTCTATTCACAAGATGCCAGTAGCACCTCCCACAGATACAACAGCCAAAAATATCTCCAGATGTTGCCTGGTTCTATTGGAGTGATGGTTTACAAGATACAATGCCCTCAGCATCCCCATCTGAAAATGGCTTTGTTGTTTACTATTTCCTGCTTCTGTGGGAGAAAGTATAAGCCATAATGATATGGAAATTCATAAAGCATATTGGGATATCTTTTAAGAATTTTCTAGATAAAATACTATGGCTGATCATTCTCATATTTTTAATACTATTTCAAAATTAATTTCCATTTCAGAATGTACAGAGAATTTCCCCAAATTGATGACAGTTGGTACAGCACACTTTGAAAATGATTTTTATAATCTCTTATTCTGCATACCAACTCTCATAGTCCTTATTTTCTAAATTTATAAATGAAATGTGGTTTATAAATTCCAGTTTTCCTGGCCTCGAAGTTGTTGGCATATTAGGATTTGAATGCAGAGTCAAGGGTTACCAGCATGTTGCTTTCTTTACTATTAACAGTCTCATCAACTCTGCAAAAGCAGAGCTACATAAAAAGAGAAAAATCATGAAAATAAAACTCATAAGAAAAATCTAAACCCAATAGACTTGTGCTGGCCAGTAATTCAGAATTTAATTTCAGAATGTATTCAAATATTTCATTGCAGAGAGCATAAAAATTTTCAAGTAATAATATGCCCATTTTACCATTTTTTGAAAGAATTATTCTCACCCATATGTAAACCCAAGCATTCAGCTGTGGAAAATTTCCTTAACCTTTTATGTCACATTTCTGAGTAATGTATTATATATAGTTTGCTAGGACTTTTACAGCAAAGTACCACCAAACTGGATAGCTTAAACAACAGAACATCATTGTGTCAACAGGGTTCTTCCTTCTGCGGGCTGAGAGAGAATTCATTGCATGTCTCTCTCCTAGCTTCCACCCTGATCTCTGTTTTCATCTTCACCTGGCATTCTCCTTTTGTGCCTGTTTCTGTGTCCAAATTTCCCATTTTTATAAGGATACAAGTCATACAGGATTAGAGCCCACCCTAATTACCTCATTTTAACTAGATTACCTCTGCAAAGACCTTGTCTCCAGATAAAGTCACCATATCTTTTAAGGGGGACACAATTCAACCTGTTAACAATCTCTTTTATAAAAATAAGAAAACTAGTATATATCAAGGAATAATTTGAGGGATTGGATTAGAAAAGTAGGGGTAAAAAATCTAACAAAATAGCTATTTATACATAATTTGAGTTGTCACACAAGAGAAGGAATACTGATTTTTCTACTTTTAACTGTGAGATGCAAGGCTAGAGCAATAGGTCGATGTTATAGGGAAGATAATTTCGTTCAAGGTAAGGGAAAACTCTGACACCAGCATGAAAGGAAGAATAGAAAGCTAGTTACTGATCTTGATTATATTACTTGTATGCTTCCTAGAGAGAATCATAGATAAATTACTGTGAAGCATTTTGTGTTTAATAAAACTACTTAGATATTTAAATGAACACATTAAACCTGTATTGCGCTTCTGTGATGGCTCAGCTGGTAAAGAATCCGCCTGCAGTGCAGGAGACCCAGGTTCGATCCCTGGGTTGGGAAGATCCCCTGGTGGAGGGAAAGGCTACCCACTCCAGCATTCTGGCCTAAAGAATTCCATGGGGTCGCAAAGAGTTGGACACAACTGAGCGACTAAGCATACACACACATTAACCTTGTATTATAATATAAACAATATAAAGAATAATTATAAAGAATAAATTAACAATATAAAGAATATAAAGAATAATTAATAAGCAGCATTGTTTGGCATTTACAAAACAGCATGAGTAGATACAGCACTGAATAAGTTACATGCTAAAGCTTCTGCTAACATAACACTTTTTCATTATCAAACTGTAATCACCAATCTTAAGGGCTCCCAACCAAAAGAGTAAAGTGGATAAATTGACTTTAGTCTGGGGAGACACCATCATGCTGGTACCAAAACCAAAGAACACCAAAAAGAAAAAAGAAAATTACAAACCAATATGCTTGATGAATATAGATTCAAAAGTTCTCAACAAAATATTAGCAAACTAAATCCAACAATACATAAAAAAGACCATACACTAAGACCAAGTGGGATTCATCCCAAATTCATAATGATGGTTCAGTATATGCAAATCAGTGTAATACACCACATTCAGTTCAGTTCAGTCACTCAGTCATGTCCAGCTCTTTGCGACCCCATGAATTGCAGCACACCAGGCCTCCCTGTCCATCACCAATTCCCAGAGTTTACTCAAACTTACATCCATCGAGTCGGTGATGCCATCTAGCCATCTCATCCTCTGTCATCCCATTCTCCTCCTGACCCCAGTTCCTCCCAGCATCAGAGTCTTTTCCAATGAGTCAACTCTTCTCATGAGGTGGCCAAAGTACTGGAGTTCCAGCTTTAGCATCGTTCTTCGAATGAACACCCAGGACTGATCTCCTTCAGAATGGACTGGTTGGATCTCCTTGCAGTCCAAGGGACTCTCAAGAGTCTTCAACACCACAATTCAAAAGCATCAATTCTTTGGCATTCAGCCTTCTTCACAGTCCAACTCTCACATCCATACATAACCACAGGAAAAACCATAGCCTTGACTAGACAGACCTTTGTTGGCAATGTAATGTCTCTGCTTTTCAAAATGCTATCTAGGTTGGTCATAACTTTCCTTCCAAGGAGTAAGTGTCTTTTAATTTCATGGCTGCAATCACCATCTGCAGTGATTTCGGAGGCCCCCAAAATAAAGTCTGACACTGTTTCTCCATCTGTTTCCCATGAAGTGATGGGACCAAATGCCGTGATCTTAGTTTTCTGAATGTTGAACTTTAAGACAACTTTTTCACTCACCTCTTTCACTTTCATCAAGAGGCTTTTTAGTTCCTCTTCACTTTCTGCCATAAGGGTAGTATCATCTACATATTTGAGGTTATTGATATTTCTCCCAGCAATCTTGATTCCAGCTTGTGCTTCTTTCAGCCCAGTGTTTCTCATGATGTATTCTGCATATAAGTTAAATAAGCAGGGTGACAATATACAGCCTTGACATACTCCTTTTCCTATTTGGAGCCAGTCTGTTGTTCCATGTCTAGTTCTAACTGTTGCTTCCTGACCTGCATACACGTTTCTCAAGAGGCAGGTCAGGTGGTCTGGTATTCCCATCTCTTTCAGAATTTTCCACAGTTTCTTGTGATCCACACAGTCAAAGGCTTTGGCATAGTCAATAAAGCAGAAATAGATGTTTTTCTGGAACTCTCTTGCTTTTTCCATGATCCAGCAAATGTTGGCATATTAACAGCAGTCAAAAACCACCAGATCATCTCAATAGATGCAGAAAAAGTATTTGACAAAATTCAACATCCATTCATGATACAAAAAAAACAAAAAACTCTTACCAAAGTGGATAAAGAGAGAACATATCTCAACATAATAAAAGCCATTTATGACAAACCCAAAGTCAGTGTAATATTCAGGGATGAAAAGATGAAAGCCTTCCCACTAAAATCCCACAAGGATGCCCACTCTCATCACTTCTATTCAACAAATTATTGGTAGTCCTTGCCAAAGCAATTAGACAAAGAAAAGACATTGAAAGATTTCCAAATTGGAAGCGATGAAGTAAAATTGTCACTATATGCAGATGACATGATACTATATCTTTGAAGGATTCCACAGAAAGCCTGCTAGGTAAATGAATTCAACAAAACAGCAGGATACAAGACTAACATTCAGAAGTTGGTTTGCTTTTCTTTACACTAATAATGAAATATCGGAAAGGGAATGTTAAAAAAAAAAAAAAAAAACTTTAAAACTGCACCGAAAAAATAAAATACCTAGGAATAAACCTGACCAAGGAGGTGGAAGACTTAAACAGTGAGAAATATAAAAACATTGATAAGTAGTAAAACTGATTTTTTTGCTTTAACATTTGGGAGGCCCACAGAAACAATAAACAGTAGGTTTCCTTAAGTGTTGGCTTAAAGAATATGGGAATAGAAGAGAAGAAACTTAGGGATATCTGACTAATGGTTATCATTACAGCTGAGATCAGTTCTCCACTGCTTTATGCCTTGGTCTTTGCTTTCTATGAGAACACTGACCCACCTCACTATTGCTGAACAAACTTTCCAGTTGTTCATTTGATGTCTGTTTATTTACACTGTATTTTTTTAATCATTAATTTTCATCAACCTTAGTTTCTGTTTCTGATTTTCAGAAATATGGGCCTTTACTTTGTATACCTAGGCTAATTTTGCCAATATAAATGATAATGGTTTTAAGGTGTTTAATAGATTGTAAATGTATGGGACCAACTTTTCTCTAAAGATATACCTCTTGGTCCATATAGAAGAGCTTTGCTAGTATAAATCTTAAACAATCTACAAATAGTAAAGTGTTAAATAAAACTATGAGAAAAGTAGTCTGAAAGCTCTGTGTAAAGATATTCTGACAGGATATCTGGGCTTTTCCTTGCCAAGTAAAAGTTTCAGATGTACAAATGAGAAATAAACTTTTTCTCTCCCTTAAAGTTTACACACTGTCATTATGATTAAATATTTTAGGAACTTATAAATTCCACCTCCTGTATTGTTTTATATGGTAAATAAATATGATACAAATTCTACTTTATTTCAGTTGATCTCCTGAGTTTAAGAAAGGTACTGTCTAGGCATAGGGGATTAAGAGGTACAAACTATTATGTATAAGCTACAAGAATATGTTGTACAACACAGAGAATATTAACACTTTATAATAACTATAAATATAGTATAACCTTTAAAAACTGTGAACCATTATGTTGTACACCTGAAACTTGCATAATATATTCCATCAACCTTAAAAATAAATAATTTTTTTAAAAGAAATGTAATGTACTGACTTCTAGTAACTCTGTACCCAGTTCCCTTAAATGCTTGCTGGTGACAAATCTTACTGTGCTTTAAACTGAAATAACTCATCTGAAACAAAGATCACTTAAACATAGGTGGCAAGCCATTCTAAGCGTAATAATTATAACGAAAAGAGACCTTGCTTACCTTGAATGACTGAAAAGTACAAAGAAAATGCTGAACATGATATAACCTATAAGCTAAAATTGCCACTGCCTATTTAAATATGTGAAGGAGAAGAAGGCGGCAGAGGATGAGATGGTTAAATAGCATCACTGACTCAATGGACATGAATTTGAGCAAGCTCCAGGAGATAGTGGAGGACAGAGGACCTGGCTTGCTGCAGTCCATGGGGTCGCAAAGAGTCAGACATGACTCAGTGACTGAATAGCAACAACAGATCTGAACTGTGCTGAGAGGAAAAACTCTTTGGGGAAGGACAGTATTCCGTTTATTCCTTTGAAGAATTCAGTTTGGCTTCCCAACTTCAAAGTCCATCATCACTTCCCTTGTCCTCACTTTTATATTTTTCTCACCTTTTTGTCTGGTTGTCATCCTTTTCCCTTCTCTCTCAATAGTGGTAAGAAGAAAATGGAATGGTCTCTGTCATGTGCAGAGATACAATAATTTAAAAAGCTATAAATATCTATAGTCTCCAAACCAACAGAGAAAGAAGGAGGTTAGAGGATTATAAAAGACCAAAGTAAAAAGGACAGGGGGTGAGAGACACATGGACAAAAAAAGATAGTAGAAATACCTTCAACTATATAGATAAAGATAATAAATGTAAAAAGATTCTATTTTTCTGTTAAAAGGGGTGGTAACAATGGAAAAAACCTATGAAGTTATAAAATGTGGTTGAAAGACAAAGGATCTAAATAAATGGATAGCTCTTATTAATGAATCAATATTAGTTGATGGTTATTAATTCTTTCAAAATAGAATTCCCTGGAATTCCAGGAAGAATTTGCTGTTTTTGCTTTCATGGAGCTTGAAAGACTAATCTGTAGTTCATGGGGGAAGAACAGAAGCTCAGGAATCAGTAACACAGCAACAAAAAACAAGGAAGGAAAACTTGTTTTATTACATTTCAAGATTTATTATAATGTTGTAGTAATTGGGACACTGTAGTTTTGGTGCAGTGCTTGACAGTACACTTAGGGAAACTCAAGCAAGAATCCAGAAACTAACCTGGCATATAAGGAAATCTGATATGACAGTAGTAGTATTCAAAATCAGTGGTCAAGGAAGAATAATTAGTGTTGTGACAACTTGGTTATCTCAGGAAAAAGAGGAATGTGACTACAGCCTTCAGTTCAATCGCTCAGATGTGTCCAACTCTTTGCAACCCCATGGACTGCAGCACCACAGGCTTCCCTGTCTATCACCAACTCCCAGAACTTGCTCAAACTCATGCCCATTGGGTTGGTGATGCCATCCAACCATCTCATCCTCTATCGTCCCCTTCTCCTCCTGCCTTCAATCTTTTGCAGCATCAGGGTCTTTTTAAATGAGTCAGGTCTTCGTAGCTTCAGCATCAGTCCTTCCAATGAATATTCAGGACTGATTTCCTTTAGGATGGACTGGTTGGACCTCCTTGCAGTCAAAGGGAATCTCAGGAGTCTTCTCCAACGCCACAGTTCAAAAGCATCAATTCTTCTGTGCTCAGCTTTCTTTATAGTCCAACTCTCACATCATACATAACTACTGGAAAAACCATAGCTTTGAATATCTGGACCTTTGTTGGCAAAGTAATATGACTGCTTTTTAATATGCTGTCTAGGTTCGTCATAACTTTTCTTCCAAGGAGCAAACGTCTTTTAATTTCATGGCTGCAGTGACTTTGGAGCCCAAGAAAATAAAGTGTGTTACAGTTTCCATTGTTTCCCCATCTATTTGTCATGAAGTGATGGGACCGGATGCCATGATCTTAGTTTTCTGAAAGTTGAGTTTTAAGCCAGCTTTTTCTCTGTCCTCTGACTTTCACCAAGAGGCTCTTTAATTCCTCTTCACTTTCTGCCATAAGGATGGTATCATCTACATATCTGAGGTTACTGATATTTCTCCCAGAAATCTTGATTCCAGCTTATGCTTCATCCAGCCTGGCATTTTGCATGATGTACTCCACATATAACTTAAATAAGCAGGGTGACAATATAAGGCCTTGATGTACTCCCTTCCCGATTTGGAACCAGTCTGTCAGTTCCCTGTCCAGTTGTAACTGTTGCTTCTTGACCTGCATATAGATTTCTCAGGAGGCAGATCAGCCGGTCTGGTATTCCCATCTCTTTAAGAATTTTCCATGATTTGTTGTAATCCACAGAGTCAAAGGCATTGGCGTAGTCAATAAAGCAGAAGGAAATGTTTTTCTGGAGCTCTCTTGCTTTTTCAGTGATCCAACAGATGTTGGCAATTTGATCTCTGGTTCCTCTGCCTTTTGTAAATCCAGCTTGAACATCTGGAAGTTCACATACTGTTAAAGCCTGGCTTGGAGAATTTTGAGCATTACTTTGCTAGCGTATGAGATGAGTGCAGTTGTGCGATAGTTTGAGCATTCTTTGACATTGCCTTTCTTTGGGATCAGACTGAAGACTGACCTTTTCTAGTCCTGTGGTCACTGATGATTTTTCTAAATTTGCTGGCATATTGAGAGCAGCACTTTAACAGCATCATCTTTTAGGATTTGAAATAGCTCAACTGGAATTCTATCACCTCCACTAGCTCTGTTCTTAGTGATGTTTCCTAAGGCCCACTTGACTTCTCATTTCAGGATGTCTGGCTCTAGGTGAGTGATCACACCATCATGATTATCTTGGTCGTGAAGCTCTTTTTTGTACAGTTCTTCTGTGTATTCTTGCCACGTCTTCTTAATATCTTCTGCTTCTGTTAGATCCATACCATTTCTGTTCTTTATTGTGCCCATCTTTGCATGAAATATTCCCTGAGTATCTCTAGTTTTCTTGAAGAGATTTCTAATCTCTCCCATTCTACTGTTTTCCTCTATTTCTTTGCATTGATCACTGAGGAAGGCTTTCTTATCTCTCCTTGCTATTCTTTGAAACTGCATTCAGATGGGTATATCCTTCCTCTTCTTTGCCTTTAGCTTCTCCTCTTATCTCAGCTATTTGTAAGGCCTCCTCAGACAACCATTTTGCATTTTTGCGTTTCTTTTTCATAGGGATTGTCTTGATGACTGCCTCCTGTACACGTAAGACTACAGCCTTACTTCACAGCAAACTCAAAAATAAACTATCAGCGGATTACTTGCTGAGATGTGAAAAGTAAAACATTTATGACATAACAGTATAGGTGCTGCTGTTACCCTCATTTTACCTTTGAGAAATGTAAGGGTTAAGGACATGAGATAACTTGCCCGAGGTGATAACATACTAAGAGGCAGACCTAGAACCAGACCTTAACCAACATGCTGTCCCACCTCCCTGAAATATAATGTCCATCTGTTATTTTTAAAATTTCACATCAGCATTTTTGGGGATAGAATTTACATATAATAATTTCAGTGACTTTTGTCAAATAATTTACTCTTGCATCACCACCCTCACACTCTTGCATCACCTCCCCTACCACCAATGCAAAGACTGATTTTACATTCTCAGCAATGGTAGCTGAATTTTCACTGCATTGGCAATAAATTTTTCTTTGCCAATCTATGTGGGAAAAAACCCACCTAATTGTATTAAATAAACTTCTCATGATATATATAGAATTTTTAAAACTCAGTTTAGAAACTAATATTGCTATTTTTAAATTTCTCCATAGCGTGAGGCCAGGGAAGGAAGGTGTGATGGAAGAAGCCCGTACCAGAGTTATGGCCCAACATGGGCAAAAATTGCAGGCAGTTTTGTAATATATGTAACTCACAAAGTATGATATTGGGATGGTATAGGAATTCTTTAAAATCAGTAAGAAATAGTCTAAAAGAAAGATGTACAATTGAACCAGTAGCAGAACAGGGAAAGCAACATACAAAACTCATTAGTTTTCAAAGAAATGTAAATTAAGACCACATTGGAATTCCCTTTCATGCTTTCTAGCTTGCAAAAATTAAGAAGTCTGAAAATACCGGGTATTGGCAAGGATGGGTGGAGCAACAGGATCTTATATTTGTAATGCCAGTAAGAAAGTAAGATGCTTCAACTGTTTTGGAAAACAGTTTGGCCCTAAGTCATAGTGTTAATCATACCCTACAACCAGAAATTCTACAGCTAGGTAGTATTTGGCATGGAAACCAGGAGACATTTGCAGGGATATTTATAGGAAAGTTCTTAAAGCAAAAATCTACCAAAGGGACTTCCCTGGTGGTCCAGTGGCCAAGACTCCGCGCTCCCAGTGCAGGGGACCCAGGTTTAATTCCTGGTCTGGGAACTTGGTTCCAAATACCACAACTAAGAGTTTGTGTGCCGCAACTGAAAAATCTTGTGTTAATCATATCACAGCTAAGACCCGGTGAACCAAATAAATACAGTTTTTTAAAAACCTACTAAGAATACTAATTTACATGGCCATGAGAATGGGTAAATAAATCTTGGTCTGTTTACATAATGGAATATTACTCGGCAAGAAACGTGAATGAGATACATATTACAAGCATCAATATGGATGAATATTTGGAAAACTAAAGTGTGTTTTTTTTGGAGGGGAAAGCCAGATATGATTGCTTTTCGTGTGATACCATTTTACAGTGTCTAGCATGTGCTGCGCTCAGTCACTTCAATCATGTCTGACTCTTTGCGACCCTTTGCAATGTAGCCCGCCAGGCTCCTTCGTTCTTGGGGATTTTCCAGGCAAGAATACTGGAGTGGGTTGCCATGCCCTCCTCCAGGGAATCTTCCCAACACAAGGATCTAACCAGCATCTCTGCATTGGCAGGCGGGTTCTTTACTGCTAGTGCCACCTGGGAAGCCCAAAACTAAACAATATATAGAGATATATACATATATGGCAAATCTGTTTTTCAAAAAAGAGAATAATAAACACAAATTTTAGGATTAACTCAGTAACCCAAGAGAAAGGGACTCTGGGACAATTGTGTTGGTGGTATTCTGCTTTGAAGGTGAATGACTGATTCACTTCATTATGCTCCTAACTTAGAACTATATGTCATATATTGTCTTTATAACAACTATTACATTTTTTAAAATGCTAAGGGAATTCCCTGGTGGTCCAGTGGTTAGGACTCCACCCTTTCACTGCCGAGGACTCAAGTTCGGTTTTTGGTCCAGGAACTAAGATCCTGCAAGCTGCGTGACACAGCCAAAAAAAAAAATAGCATAATATTTACAGTGAGTCAGGACCAAGGTATCTACAGTAACTAACGAGACAAGCTAAGGACAACGCAGAGCAGATAGCAACAGAAAGGAGACACAGCCCCTGTCCCAGCCCATATGCTTCTGGCTGGTGTTGAGTCCAGTTTCAGTGCTAAGCCAGGCCCCAGATGGAGGGAGGGAAGGAGCTGCACCTGTCATGAAGAATATGTGAACAAAAGGCTAGAACCTCTGTGAAATCGCCAGGCAGGCTGTCTCTAGCCCTTCCCTCCCCCCCCAAACCTGGTATGAGTCCAATAAACATGTCAAGTTCCTTATATATTCAAAGGATTTTTGAGCTTCTAAAAGTAGGTGCATAGATGGCCACTTAAGAGGTTCCCCCCGATACTATTTTCAGATAAAAGTATTTTTCTTGTCTGTCCACTTGGTATATGGCTATAAAAAGTACTTTGGTGTCTAAAAAATAAATGTGCCAGTCAATATGGCTTCACATAACTACTTCCAGATTAAGATAGACCTAAGAGTATTGATGTCAAAATGTAGAATAATTTTCTTAACAGCTGCTGCTTTGTGTTCTTAATGATGTTACTTCTCTGTTTTGATAGTTTATCTGGTCAAAAAATGTTGCATTGCTTGAAGTTCCCTTATCCCTACACGAGAACAATACAGCTTTTGGTTACGAGTTTTAGAGTCATCCTCCACTACTGCACAGCAGACACAATAGTCCTGGATTCTGGAGTGGGTTTGAACTGATCTATGGGAGCTAACATGTAATAGTAACATTTTTTATCATTGTGTAGCTCTGATTCCTTATGCATCCTGAGCATTATTTATAGGAGAGGGGGAAATGGAAAATATTAGAGTTGTATGTTTTCCTTGTGGTCAGCATTGCTCTGGTGGTGATCTGGCTGAAACATCTGTCACCCACTGATGGCCAGGATTTATCTGGCTTGCTAGGCTGTCCCCTTGCTCCTTTGACATTCCGTGTGCTGTGCTCACTTGGTCGATAGAGGAGGACATTCAGAGCCTCACAGCACCTCAGGAACACAATTATGAGACATTAGCTTGTAGATATGCAGATTATGTGGAGATTTCCAGTTTGAAAGTGCAAAGTAAATAAGTCTACTAGATTTAACTGTAGAAATTATCCATATTCTTGCACTACCCCAGTAGTCACCCAGAAACATCAATAGGATTGCCAGCTAGTTTAACACTTTTTTTAAATGTGAAGAATGTTAGCCTCTTTGAGGAGTCTTGGAGGATTTCATAAGAATGGTTTAAGAAGGGGAAATTAGAAAATGAATCAGCCATCAGCTTGTACAAGAAAAGGAGTACTGCCCAAAGCCCAAGTGCATACTGGTGGAATAAAGGAAGTGGGTAAATTTGGAATGTTTCTTGTTAAAGATGACTGGAAGGCAACAAGGTTCTGCTGTATAGGACAGCATTCAGTATCCTGTGACAAACCCTAGTGGAAGAGAGTATGAAACAGAATTACGTGTTTAAGTGAATCACTCTGCTGTGCAGTAGAATTTAACAAATTACCAAAGACCAGAATTCATGGGATAAAATGGAACTCCTAATATAAACAAGAAAAGGTTTGGAAACTGAGATTTAAAAAAAAAAAAAAAAAGCACGTTAGTCTGCAAATGGGCTCGTAAGTAAGTGACCATTTATTCCTTTTACTCCTAACCAGACTCTTGTTCTGTCACTGTTTTGTCAGAGTCTTAAGTGTTGCTAGCATTTAATCCTTCAATAAAGGGACAAAATTTCCTAACATTACTCACTCTTTAAAAAGGAGTTTTGTATGATGGGGTATTTTAAAATTACAGCTTTGAACCAGAAAAGCAACTCAACAGGTTTACAAATGTTGAAAATTGATGACATCATTAAATTTGAGAAACATGGTTGATAGTGATAACTCACCTTTCAAAATCTTAATAAAATGATTTTCACTAATACACGCACACTACTGTATGTAAGACAGATAGCCAACAAGGACTCACAGGGAACCCTGCCCAATATTCTGTGATATGATATAATGTAATAAGATATGAGCAAAGAACCTATTGACAGAAAAGATGGATATATGTACATGTATAAATGAATCACTTTGCTATACACCTGAAACTAACAACAATTTAAATCAACTATACTTCAATAAAATTAAAATATTTAAAAATTTATTTTCACNACTAAGATCCTGCAAGCTGCGTGACACAGCCAAAAAAAAAAATAGCATAATATTTACAGTGAGTCAGGACCAAGGTATCTACAGTAACTAACGAGACAAGCTAAGGACAACGCAGAGCAGATAGCAACAGAAAGGAGACACAGCCCCTGTCCCAGCCCATATGCTTCTGGCTGGTGTTGAGTCCAGTTTCAGTGCTAAGCCAGGCCCCAGATGGAGGGAGGGAAGGAGCTGCACCTGTCATGAAGAATATGTGAACAAAAGGCTAGAACCTCTGTGAAATCGCCAGGCAGGCTGTCTCTAGCCCTTCCCTCCCCCCCCAAACCTGGTATGAGTCCAATAAACATGTCAAGTTCCTTATATATTCAAAGGATTTTTGAGCTTCTAAAAGTAGGTGCATAGATGGCCACTTAAGAGGTTCCCCCCGATACTATTTTCAGATAAAAGTATTTTTCTTGTCTGTCCACTTGGTATATGGCTATAAAAAGTACTTTGGTGTCTAAAAAATAAATGTGCCAGTCAATATGGCTTCACATAACTACTTCCAGATTAAGATAGACCTAAGAGTATTGATGTCAAAATGTAGAATAATTTTCTTAACAGCTGCTGCTTTGTGTTCTTAATGATGTTACTTCTCTGTTTTGATAGTTTATCTGGTCAAAAAATGTTGCATTGCTTGAAGTTCCCTTATCCCTACACGAGAACAATACAGCTTTTGGTTACGAGTTTTAGAGTCATCCTCCACTACTGCACAGCAGACACAATAGTCCTGGATTCTGGAGTGGGTTTGAACTGATCTATGGGAGCTAACATGTAATAGTAACATTTTTTATCATTGTGTAGCTCTGATTCCTTATGCATCCTGAGCATTATTTATAGGAGAGGGGGAAATGGAAAATATTAGAGTTGTATGTTTTCCTTGTGGTCAGCATTGCTCTGGTGGTGATCTGGCTGAAACATCTGTCACCCACTGATGGCCAGGATTTATCTGGCTTGCTAGGCTGTCCCCTTGCTCCTTTGACATTCCGTGTGCTGTGCTCACTTGGTCGATAGAGGAGGACATTCAGAGCCTCACAGCACCTCAGGAACACAATTATGAGACATTAGCTTGTAGATATGCAGATTATGTGGAGATTTCCAGTTTGAAAGTGCAAAGTAAATAAGTCTACTAGATTTAACTGTAGAAATTATCCATATTCTTGCACTACCCCAGTAGTCACCCAGAAACATCAATAGGATTGCCAGCTAGTTTAACACTTTTTTTAAATGTGAAGAATGTTAGCCTCTTTGAGGAGTCTTGGAGGATTTCATAAGAATGGTTTAAGAAGGGGAAATTAGAAAATGAATCAGCCATCAGCTTGTACAAGAAAAGGAGTACTGCCCAAAGCCCAAGTGCATACTGGTGGAATAAAGGAAGTGGGTAAATTTGGAATGTTTCTTGTTAAAGATGACTGGAAGGCAACAAGGTTCTGCTGTATAGGACAGCATTCAGTATCCTGTGACAAACCCTAGTGGAAGAGAGTATGAAACAGAATTACGTGTTTAAGTGAATCACTCTGCTGTGCAGTAGAATTTAACAAATTACCAAAGACCAGAATTCATGGGATAAAATGGAACTCCTAATATAAACAAGAAAAGGTTTGGAAACTGAGATTTAAAAAAAAAAAAAAAAAGCACGTTAGTCTGCAAATGGGCTCGTAAGTAAGTGACCATTTATTCCTTTTACTCCTAACCAGACTCTTGTTCTGTCACTGTTTTGTCAGAGTCTTAAGTGTTGCTAGCATTTAATCCTTCAATAAAGGGACAAAATTTCCTAACATTACTCACTCTTTAAAAAGGAGTTTTGTATGATGGGGTATTTTAAAATTACAGCTTTGAACCAGAAAAGCAACTCAACAGGTTTACAAATGTTGAAAATTGATGACATCATTAAATTTGAGAAACATGGTTGATAGTGATAACTCACCTTTCAAAATCTTAATAAAATGATTTTCACTAATACACGCACACTACTGTATGTAAGACAGATAGCCAACAAGGACTCACAGGGAACCCTGCCCAATATTCTGTGATATGATATAATGTAATAAGATATGAGCAAAGAACCTATTGACAGAAAAGATGGATATATGTACATGTATAAATGAATCACTTTGCTATACACCTGAAACTAACAACAATTTAAATCAACTATACTTCAATAAAATTAAAATATTTAAAAATTTATTTTCACTGTAACTGAACACATGATAAATTGAGTATCTGTTTTCATATAGATGATTTATTTATTTTTTTCATATAGATGATTTAGACTCTTCAGTTAAAATAAGAGCTCACCAAGCACTATAGTAGTTTCAAAACACCTTTTCCAGAGCCCAGTCCCAAAGATTGTAATAATGGATCTGGGGTGGGGTTGGATATCCTTATTTTCTTAAAGGTCCCCAAGTGATTGGAATGTGCAACCAGGTTCAAAAACCATTACAGGAGAGGTTATGAGATAGAAAACCTAATTGTGATTTTTTGAGAAATAGTGTCAGGAAACACAGAATTGAGGTACTGGAATACCATTGCCATTTTAGAGCAAGGAAACAAAAATTGTAAAATATCCCTAGTTTAGTTTTCAATGATTTGATGATTTTGACAATCTGAGTACCTGGAAAATATCTGCAACATTAGTGGCCTGTAAAGAAGTAATCTTTCCAAAGCTGCTCTTTTCAGATTGAGTTACAGAAGTATTAGAGGAAAGGAATGCAGTGAGAGGAATATCTGGATTTTATTACAGCACTGTCTGTCGTGCTTCAAGAAATCCAACTTGGAAATGCATTCCATACTTCCAGTTAGTATGTGAATGAAGTCTACCAAGGAGCAAAATATCACATTTGTCAGCTTGACTAAATCAGCATGCACATCTATGCTGCCTTAAAAAGATCATCTGTAAGATTTGTCAGTATGGAGCTTTGTTTATTTTTAGTGAAACTCATGTCAGAATCATCCCATGCCTTTAAAAGTTTCCACAGTGTTAATATCATATATTAGCATATGGTATACGTCTTGGTTTTTTTTTAAAAAAAAAAAAGGGTATGCACGCTCAGTCGCTCAGTTGTGTCTGATTGTGACCGATGGGCTGTTTTTTTAAAAAAGAAAAACAGGTAATGAAAATCTGGAGAGGGTGAGAAGGAAGCATCCGGGCAGATTTAATCTTTCATAGCAACCTTTCATAGGGTTGAAATGCTAGCCTTTCCTAATCCTGTTCCTAAAGGATTAGTGTAGGCCCCAACATTTCTAAGTTAAAATTTTATTTGCTCGTTCAGTTTTATCGTCTGTTAAATTTAAGCAAAATGTAATTTAGGGTTTTTACATAAAATTTCGTGTACTTTAAGATTTCATTTTTGTATACTTTTCCTGTCACTCTTTCTCTACTAATAGTACAGAAAGATGTTTGGATTATCAGACATTATCACTGATTATTTCTGTTCAGTGGATCTGGGGCTGAGTTTTAGGTTTCTACTTTCTTTTTAGTACTGTTTGTATAATTAATATAAATCATTTCTACTAAGAACAGGTTTTTAACTGAAGTAGCATTGATTTACGACCTTTCATGTTTCCATCATTATACTTTATGTCTATACTACAACATGCTCACCACCAGAAATGTAATTTCCATCATGTGGTTGACCTGTTTTAGCCATTTCACCCTCCCCTTTCTTTGCCTCTAGTAACCTCTGCACTGTGCTCCGTATCTACATTATTTTTTTGTTCGTTTATTTTGTTTTTTTGTTTCTTATATTTGACATGAGTGAAATCATATGGTGTTTATCTTTGTCGTTACTTAGCATAATACCTTTAAGGTCCATCTATGTTGTCACATATGGCAAGATTTGATCTTTTGTTATGGATCATAAACATTTATTCTGTATCTTGACTGTTGTAAATAATGCTGTCCACCAACTCTTGGACCTAAAGTAAGGTCACTTTAACAGTTTAAGACCCAGGTCTAACAGATTACTAACCGTAACCCATCTCCTTTAAGTAAGACCTCAGCTCCTCACTTCCATCTCTCTGGGCACATTCAAGGGCACAGGATGCTACACGTATAGTCAGAGCCACTAACTGCAGCCCTGTAATCCTCTTGCTCCAACCGATGCTGTCTTCTTCTGTGTCTTATTATGCCCACCAGTGCCCTCAGCCATGCGCCCGGCAGATACGATTCTCCCTTGACCTCCAGTGTGTGCTCACTGCCACCAAGGCCACCTGGAGTTGCTTGCTGCTTCCAGTTATCTATTACTACATAACAAACCACCCCCAAAACTTAGTGGCTTTAAAAACAAAAAAGTTTTATCTCTCAATTTTGTTCTACATAAAAAAGAACACAGGCTTTCCTTAATCTTTCTGAAGTTAAGATGACATGGCAAGCTTCTTTTATTTGCAACAATGTTTTAAGCTGTTTCATGCCTTAGAAGCTTTTTGGTGCATTGCAATTTTTTTTTTCCAGTACTAGTAGACCTAAAGTCTTAAATGTAGTGGTGGAATAAAAAAAGTTTGCAGGTGTCATCTTTAAGTATTTAACCGACAGCTTTTTTCCTTGTATGCAAATCATACTTTATTTTTCTCCTTTTCTCTTAAACTGACTCAAGTTCTAGGATGATTTGATTAAGTTGACTCAATTTGGTCAGCAAGAAAGTAAAATTGGTTCTAAGTTAAGAGGAGAATAGGCTATTTGTCAGTTTTTAGGTGATCGTGACTCATACTAGTAAAAGTAGCTAACTTTCAGTTTACTGAAAAGGTTATCTTGATTGTTAAGGATTAAATTTCTCAAGAAACAATTTTACTTAATCAAGTTTAAACATTTGGGTGGAGAAGAGAATGTGTTTTCTAGAAGTGATTTTCTCTGAGTGACAAATATGGGCACACAATTTGTTGTGATGCTATATCTAGCAAACAATATTTGGAAGGGTTTCATTTTGTGAATCTTGTTTTTCTGTGGCTGATATGTATGTGTGTTTTTAAAAAAAATTCAAATTTGTCCAACTTCTCTTTTGTGCCTCTTCCCTGAGGAAAGCTAAGTGGTATTTAAAGTACAGTTCAGTATGTTGCTCTGGAATCTAAAAAAAAAACACTAGAGGAAAAACATAAAAGGAAAATCTTTGGCGATCAACCAATAAGCAAAACATTCCATGAAAAGAAAAATTTAATGAAGCAAATACATTTTAAATATGTTGAGAGAAGATGCTCTGCACAAAGCTGAGATGAAGCAAACAGGAAAACAACCACCGATCCAAATGAATATAATTTTGGGAAATATGGCCATTTTTGCATGTATTTTGACATTAAGACTTCTGCTACTGAAGGAAGACTTGTTACTGCTTTTTTGACTTTATGATTTAATAAACTATGATTAAAAGATAACTTTGTGTGTCAAATGGAGAATTTAAATTGCTGATGAATGTTTAACTCAGTGATGATGGAGTTCAGTCTACCAAAAGAAAATGCTACTGCTGTTATAATTTTCTAATCCTAAATGGCCACTGCAGTTTTTTAAGGCCATGAAAGTGGAAAATTCTGAAAGAGATAGGCATACCAGACCACCTGACCTGCCTGTTGAGAAACCTGTATGCAGGTCAGGAAGCAACAGTTAGAAATGGACATGGAACAACAGACTGGTTCCAAATAGGAAAAGGAGTATGTCAAGGCTGTCTATTGTCACTTTGCTTATTTAACTTATATGCGGAGTACATAATGGAGAAGGCAATGGCACCCCACTCCAGTACTCTTGCCTGGAAAACCCCCTGGGCGGAAGAGCCTGGTAGGCTGCAGTTCATGGGGTCTCGAAGAGTCAGACACGACTGAGTGATTTCACTTTCACTTTTCACTTTCATGCACTGGAAAAGGAAATGGCAACCCACTCCAGTGTTCTTGCCTGGAGAATCCCAGGGACGGGGGAGCCTAGTGGGCTACCATCTTATGGGGTTGCACAGAGTCAGACATGACTGAAGCGACTTAGCAGCAGTTAGGGAAGGCCTCTGTGAGAAGTTGGCATTTGAGCAAGGACTTGAAGGAGGTAAAGGTATTAGCCCCACAGAAACTGTGGAAGAGCTTCCCAGGAAGGGAGCTGAGTAGGTGCAAGCTCCAGACTGGGGCTCTACCCAGTGCCGGGGGGCCAGTGTGGCTGGTCAGACTGGGGCTCTGCCCAGCGCCGGGAGGCCACTGTGGCTGGTCAGACTGGGGCTCTGCCCAGCGCCGGGAGGCCAGTGTGGCTGGGCCAGAGCAACAGTGCAGCCAGTTATGTAGGCCATTGTCAACAAAACCGGAATTTACTCTTGAATGAGATGAGTTTTGACCAGAGGAAAAAGATTTTATTTTAAAAGCTCTCTCTATCATGGATCATCTACTAGCGGGGCAAAAATGGAAACTTGGAGACCAGTTAGGAGGCTCTTAATAAACCTGTGAAGGACGGGTGGTGCCTGGGACCAGGTTGGTAATAATCATCAGATTCTGGGTTTGTTTTGAAGATTGTTAAATGCAGAAGTTTGTTTGACAGAGTGTGGATATTCAAACTGATGCAACTGGATGAGTCTACCTAGGGACTGAGTATATCTAGAGAAGAGAAGAAAGTTGACAGGTTATTCCTAAAATGTATGTGAAAATGCAAAGGGTGGACAGTCCTGAAGTAGAAGAGCAAAGAATAGAAGAACCAAATGGAATGACACATTTAATCAGATATTAATAGTAGGGTGAGTTGAACAGATAAAGTTTATAAAGGTATAGCAATTAAGACAAGGTGGTATTAGAGCAAGGATGGACACATAGGCCAGTGAAAGAGCTTAGGGTCTAAAAAAAGTCCTATACATCTATTTTGGATACTTGTTTTATGACAAAAGTTAGTACTTACAGAGCAGTGAGGAAAGGTTGTTTTCTACAATACTGTGGTGTTTCCATGCCAACTGGATATCCATATATCTATACAAACATAGCCACTGACTCAGACCATCACAAAAATATTAAATTCCAACCTGATAACAGAAAAAGTAAAACAGTAAGATTTCTAGAACATAGTTTAGAAAAACATCTTTGTGACTTTGTAATAAGGAAACTCAATCTTAAACAGAGCACAAAAAGTGTTAGTCATAAAGATATCTAATAACGATAAACTGAAACAGACTAAAGTTAAATACTTTTTTTTTATCAAAAGACATCAAGAGAGTTTAAAACAAGGCAGAGTGGGAGGAAAACATTCATAACATATGAAAGTGAACATTGGTTCATATTCAGATGTACAAAGAAAAATGGACACAAGGCTTTACACCAAAAACAGGGAGGGAGACCCGTGCAAACAGCCAAGAAACCTAGGAAAAGATGTTCTGACTTCTCTTTCTGGAAGGTGGCAACGTGATGTGATGCAGAACTACTATTTCTGTCCCCTTTGTGCATCTTTGTAAAAAGAACTAGAGCTGTCTGGATCTTTATTTGTACTACTTTTGTACCAGAAGATCTTTAGGATTGAATAGGAATTGAGACTGTTCAAACTTTAATCTAAAATTTGATTGGCTATATGTCTAAGAAAAATACAGACAAATTTCTGAACGTAAGATTGCTATTACTGTTTTGAGGAAAGCTCTCCTAACATAAGTATCCATAAGCATGAGTAACATCGGGCAGACTCATGCATAACCTCTTTAAGAATTAGATGCTTCAGCCTTCCTGCTAGAACTTACAGGTATAAGAGGGGGCAGTCAGAAAAATGAAGACAAGGACACTAGCCTATCATGAAAGAAACACGATTACGGGGGAAGAAAATGCGCACAAAAAGCATATTTTAATGTTTCAAGTTGTCTTTTAAGATATAACCTAAAGGTAGAGGCTACCCTGTGTGGCAGTTATTGGTTGTCATAAGAGGAAGGTTCTCATCAGATGGCACTGGGATCCAAGGTAACCAGCATGTGTTTAACAGGGACTGGAAGTGATAAGGATAGAAAAGCATCTGTGTTTAGAATGCTCCAATGAGCAATCAGCACTCTCCTGAGATGACCCTTTCCTGTTGCTAGGCACTCATTTCTGTTTCTGGAGTGGGTGGCAACATTATGTAATGCTGAACCACATTTCCATCCTCTTTATATATATCTTTGGGAAGAAGAATTAAAGCTTCCTAATGTTTTATTTTATACTATTAAATTTTTAAGATTGGATAGAAATTGACGTCATTCAAATTTGGCCTAAAATTTGAATGGCTGTACATTTCAAGGAGGAAAATCTATTTCTGAATGTACGACTAATTTTAAGAAAAGCTCTTTTACCATAAGCATCAAATAATGTTAGGAACTCTCATGTATAATCAGTAGTTTAGGTGGCTAATATACATAGTTCACATCACATATAGGCAACTCCCATACCTCAACTTGTGTCCTCTGGCCCCAGAAATGTCTAAGAGCCTGATTTCCTTTCTTCTTATAGACTGCTCTGACTGTCCATTTTAGAACAAAGCCTCTGAAAATTTAAAGAGCAATTTAGAGTTTCATTTCCGGTGGTCTGATAGACAAAAATGTAACTGTGATGGGCACTCCCACTGAGAACATGAAAAAATGTTAGATAAAATATTTAATAACATTTCAAAATATAGTATTGATGAAAGCTACTAGGACCCTGAACATTTTTGTAAATAAAGTGAAAATAAAACACCAGTTGGCAACATAATCTAAAACTTTATAACCATTCAGTATTATGTAAAGAAAATGCTATTGTTATATGTAATGGCTGGGAAATACAATGTTTAATAGTGATCTCCTCTACAAATAAAAATAAATGCCTTCTGTTTTTTTTTTTTAAATACACCACCAAACTGACTAGGAAGTATGTTATTCAGAGGCCAAACGCTCAGCAAGGTAAAGGGAACACTAAAGCTACCTTTCACTCACAGGCATTTCCTGAAACCAGATGACCTTGTTTTGGTTTTCCTGTTCTCATGGGGCATGTTGGGACAGCAAACGCTACCAAGGATTCATCCAATATGAGTAGTATAATAGCGTAAAACTAGAAACCAAAGAACTAAAAAGAACTGGGCCATATTCATTCCAAAGAAGGGGGAAAAAAAAAAGGCACAGGTAGGACAAATATAAAGTACAGAATAAGATTTAAACCTAAATGCATCAGAATTACAATAAACATAAATGGACTAGCAGTTCTAACTAAAGACAGATTATAGGTAGCATAACAGAACAAATCTATTTACATATTTTCAAAGGGATGTATTTAAGCAAAAACATACATTCTTAATCATTTGAGGAAAAAATACTTAATGAAAATACCATTAATATGGTGCACACACACACACACACACACACAATACTTAATGAAAATACCATTAATATGGCACACACACACGCGCGCGCGCGCGCACACACACACACACACTATGCAATAGTAACAGCAGTGGAAGCACAATGTCTTAACCACTGGACGACCAGGAAGGTTGCAGAGTTATAGAGATTTTAAACTGCAGTGGTTGCCAGGGTTTGGGGGTGTTAAATAGGCAAATCACAAGGGTTTTTATAGGGTAACAAAACTATTCCTTATGATTCTATAATGGTGGATTTATGACATTAGGCTTCCCTGGTGGCTTATACAGTAAAGAATCTGCCTGCAATGCAGGAGACTCAGGTTCAATCCTTGAGGTAGGAAAGATCACCTGGAGAAGGGAATGGCTACCCACTCCAGGATTCTCGCCTAGAGAATTTCATGAACAGAGGAGCCTGGTGAGTTGCACTGTCGAAACCCATACAACTTTACAGCACCTAGAGTGAATCTTAATATATGCAAATATTTTAAAAGCATTTTGGAGATTGAGGGATACAGGATGGAATGCAGAATATGACAGAACTATTTTACAGCTACATTAACCAACTTTGTTGAAGGGAGTGAAGGAAAAGGGTGAGGATTTAAGTAACTTTGGAAATTACGGGGAGCTATAAGGCTAAAGTAAAAAAGAACTGCATTTACCACTACTTGATTTAAGTTGTATCCCATGAAGGTGTGGGTTAACAGTTCTGAAATCACTATATACTGGAGTCGAACACTAAACTTTTCTCACTGTTGGAATGGCAGCTACAGATGAACAAGGTGAGAAAGCTGCATGATCCACGTAGCAAAGAAGCAAGATGAGGAAGGGAGGCACTGCAGGCAAGAAGCACACACTCCAGGACAAGTAGAAATATAAGAGGCACGTTGAGGACACCATGTTGAAGCAGATGGTTTATATAAGACAGTGGTTTTCAAGTTATGCTCTCTTGAGCTCCCACGTGGGCTGGTTCACAAGAGGGCAGCGAGGCCAGCTATTTAAGTCTTTAAGCAAGTCAGTACAGTGAGTGTGAAGTGAAGTCGCTCAGTTGTGTCCGACTCTGCGACCCCGTGGGCTGTAGCCGATCAGGCCCCTCCGTCCATGTGATTTTCCAGGCAACAGTGCTGGAGTGGATTACCATTTCCTTCTCCAGGGAATCTTCCTGACCCAGGAATCGAACCCGGGTCTCCCGCATCGCAGGCAGACACTTTACCGCCTGAGCCACCAGGGAAGCCACAGTGAGTGTAGGAAGTACAATTAGGAAATACAATTAGGAAGATTGCTCTAACAGTGGAGCCAGAGGCTTTTTTGGGAAACCATCCATAGGTAGGTTGAAATGACATGAACGTAAATGTATCTTCAGCCACTGGTTTGAAAATAAAAGCAGAGGATGAATGTGTGGATGCTCACCAAGGAAAAACCAACATGACTGGGTTACAAATTAGATAGATGTTGTAGGAGGGGAAGGAGGAGTCAAAGATCCACACACTGATAGCAACAGATAAGCAGGGTCGCAAGGTACAGAACGTCCAGTTAGAAGTAAATCCTAGGGTGTAATGCATAGCATGGTGATATAGTTATATCACCAATATAATACTGTATTGCATATTTGAAAATTGTTAAGAGAGTAGGTTTTAAATGTTCTTACAGAAAATTCTTGTAACTATGTATGGTGACAGATGTTAACTAGACTTATTGTGACCATTTTCCAATATGTGCAAATATCAAGTCATGTTGTGCATTTGAGATTACTATGTTAAATGTCATTTATGTTGTTGTTCAGTCACCAAGTCATGTCTGACTCTTCATGACCCCATGGACTGAATATCATTTATTCATCAGTTAAAAATAGAAATAAAGGGAAAGAATTAAGGTTTTTTTTTAATTAAAAAAAAAAGAAAAATACTGTCTTGCTGCCACATATGGACAGATGAAGAGAGGTGGTGAGCCAGTCCAGACTGGCAATATAACAGAACTTCTTCATTGGCAACTCAGTATGAAAGGTCTTGTAGAGTCTTCAGTTTTACAAAAGATCATAATTATAATTTTTCATCATAATTATAATTTATGAATAAAATGAGTATTTTTTTAAGTATTTTATTTATTCATTTATTTGGCATGCACGATCTTAGTTCCCTGACCAGGGATTGAACCCACACCCCTTGCAGTGGGAAGCACAGTCTTAACTGCTGGACCGCCAGGAAAGTCCCAAAACAGGTACTTTTAAAGCACCAAAAAAAAGAACCTCATGTTGAATTGTAATCCAGTGGTACTAGATTATATGGGAATATGGAAAATATGTTAAGTCCACATTCTAGAGGGAAATACAGAGTGGATTGAAATGATGAACTTGAGTATGTAAATTTTAAGTGCGGTGACTGACGGTGGGCTTATACCTTAGGTTGGCAGTGAGGATGAACCCATAGCAGACCTGAGAGTTGTGTTCTTGTTTACACTTCAGGTCCTAAGGTCAGCTGATTCCTTAGAAACCACTAAGCTGGAAAGCCTCTGTGCCTTGTAGAATGCCTGTGTTAAATTGAAAAACCCTAGGCTCTGTGGCACAGCTAAAAATCCCATAGCCAGAGTCTGGGGATTGGTTTCTGGTGAAGTAACATTCTCAGGGTATAGTATTGTTAGGTAAGGCAGAGACTGTTAACCATGTGGCTTCCTGGTGGTGAAGATAAAATCCCCAGCAGAAGTCTTGCTATTCCTCTGACCTGGTGACATGAGTCCCAAACCAATGGTTCAGCTTTGTGAAGAGTAAGAAAGTCACCAGGGATTTACAGCCCATCCCCCCAAACCCCCCCTACCCCTGCCAATAAACTAAACTCCATATGAACTAAATATATAGAGAGATACAAATATTTACTTGCTCTCAGCATAAGAAAGGCTTATCTAATATAAATGTAGGCATTTAATACAAAGGTTCACAAATATATAACATATTCATATTAGCAAAATTCATCAACAAAATCTGTATTAGTTAAGATATAAAATAGACCCAAAAAAGGCCTAGAACCAACAATATTCCAGTTGTAATGGCACACCCAGCACCTATATCTTGGTTTCAGATATATTTCTCTAGTAAAAGAAATGTATCCTTGGAGAAACAGCTAATTCTAGGAATGGGACAAGAAATATACAAGATGAACCTTGACCATCTTTTAGTATCACACAATAACAAAGTGCTCAAAGAAGATAAAAATAAAAACAATGATGGAACGTAAAAGTCAACGTATCAAAGGAACGTAAAAGTCAACTAAAAGAGATTTCAGTGACCAAATCTAGAACAATTTGAGCAACAGAATAAAGTACTATTGTGTTAGAGCCCAAAATGCATAATAAATATCCACGAGTTCATACTGATATAAATGATGGTTTAATCAATGAATAGAAGAGAAAAATTTCCCATGCAGAAGAATCACAAATAATTTATGTAAATACTCTGCCCTCATAGAGGTGGAGCATAATTCTTCACTCCTAAGTATATAGGCTGTATATAGTCATTTCCTTCCAAAAGGTATGCTATGGGAAGCGGGGCAGTGTTTTGGCAGGGAGTATTTAGTAACTTTACCTGATAATTTCTTCTACAGCCACATGATCCAGGTTGTCATCAGTGATAAGGGTTGATCATATGTACCCTTGATATGTCATGAAAATAACACATTATCTTTGTGGTATTCGTCCCCAAACCCCTATCCTGGTACCCATTGAAGGACATTATAAAAATTACTTGACCAGCAATCTTCAGAACTATCAAATCATAAAAAATAAGATTTGGGAAACTTTTTGGGTTGCTTGGGGTGACATGGTGATTAAATGTAATGTCACAAATGGAGTGGGATTCCAGATGGTATCCTAAAATTTGCTGTTTAGTTGCTAAGTCATGTCTAACTCTTTGCGATCCCGTGGACTGTTGCCCATCAGGCTCCTCTGTCCATAGCATTTCAGAAACTAAGCAAATCTGAGTAAAATATGAACTTTAATTAAATATAATGTATTGTTAATAGTTCATTAACTATGCAAATGTACCATACTACTCTAAGATTTTTTAATATAAATTTATTTATTTTAATTGGAGGTTAATTACTTTACAATATTGTATTGGTTTTGCCATACATCAACATGTATCCGCCACAGGTATACACGTGTTCCCCATCCTGAACCCCCCTCCCTCCTCCATATGTCCCTCATAACATCCCTCTGGATCGTCCCAGATACCCGCCCCAAGCATGCAGTATCATGCATTGAACCTGGGCTGGTGACTCGTTTCCTATATGATATTATACATATATGGTACATGAGAACTGTCTGTTCTATCATTATAACTTTTTGTAAATCTATACTAAAATTAAATTTTTATTTTAAAAAAGTAAATTGAAGACATTATGACGTTTTAATCCTGATTACTGTTCTCCTGAACCAGCGCATTATTTTGTATAGCCACAGGATTAATATCACCTAAGAAAATAACAATGATAAGGTATTAACACCTAAAGTACAGTTTGTATTCAAATTGCCCAAGTTGTCCTAATAATACCTTATGTAGCTGCATTGTTGTTTTACAAAGAACAACCAGAACAAAAATAACAACCAATTTCAATCAGAGATTACACATTGCATTTAACTGGCATTTTTTTTCCCTCTGTCTCCTTAACATAAAACAGTTCTCTCATGACAAGGAATTTTAACAACCCTTTCTTTTCAGTGGACATATCAGCTGTCCTTTGTTTAATCACTTTTGTATTTTTTTTTTAGGGAGCAAAAAGCCATAAAGTCAGAATTGGTGGATTCTGTACCATTTCTCAAGAGTGGGAGTAGGATCATCCAAAAGAGCTGTCCTGAAACAGTGACATTTCCTAAGAGCCAGAGAGCTTGTTGCTGCCAAACTGTCAGCTGGTATCCTGCTATGAGTGATGTCAGGATTAAATGAGGTGGTGGTATAGTTCTTCTGGCACATGTTTGCTTTCTTTTTTCTGTTGATGAGGTGCCCAGAGTAGTGTAAAGTTCCCTCCTCTCTGATTTTGCTTGTACAAAGAAAGCACTTAGACATCCTCTCATCAGCTGACCACCTCCAAGAGAACACAGAGATTATCTTTAGATGCTTTCACAGTGTTTAATTTTTATGTTCTGGTGGTTCGATTTTTATGAGTTCTGTTATTGATTATTTGTTAAACAAAATAAGGAGACCAAACCTTCTTTAAACCTCATTAATCAAAGAGTAACACGCAGGGTGCCTGTGAAAAGAGGGAGAGTTCTCAACATAAATAGAAAGATTGTTCTAGCTCTAAGGAGTGGCATGAGAAAAAAAAATTATTGAACTGGAAATAACAGACCTATTAGATGTGAACAAGTGAAATGAAGGAAGTGGTTTAAGAAATATGAAAATAGACTGTTTTGATTCCCAAATCATCACAAGTATAGTTTTAGTTAAAAAGCAATGGGGACTTCACAGTGGTATCTTTTTTTTCTAGAATATACAGTGCCTGTCACAAAGTATGCCATCAGTGCGATCTGTTTTTGTGTAATGGAGAGAAATTAACAGATTATTTGAAAGCAAAATAATTCAGTTCACTTTAGACTGGTTGGAGCCCAGCAGAGAGTTGCTCTGCTTGTTTGGAGGGGACTATAGATGACTACAGTATGGATTACACGGCGGATATGAATGCACAGTAGGAGGATTTGGCAGCGATTTTAAATCTGAGTTCAGTTCAGGGAAGTTCACTTGGAGGTCAGGATGGAACCCATGGTTATGGCTTTTCTTACTCATCTCCTTTTTATTTGTGTAGAGGCGTGTACTTCAAGAGAGGAAGTTTTCTCAACATATTCAGAAGTGGTTTATGGGCAATTTTTCTTCACCAGAAGCCTTTTATAAACTTTAGATTGCAGCCAAACTCTCCTTATCTTTAATGTTGAAGGGGCTAATGCTGAGTTTGGGTTTTAACAGATCCTGTGTTTAAGGGGCTAAATAAAGAAATAGTTTCTCTGAGTTGAGAGTTATTCAAGAGTCAGAGTTGGTCAGATGATGTGAGTGATTCTTAACCCCATCAAGTATAGCCACTTAACAGTTTTGATAGGAATGTAGAGCATGTGAATGTTGATTAAACATGCCAATATTCCTTATGTAGACTTTGTACACAGTCAAAAACTGGGTCTCATTTCTCCAAAGAAGACATACAGATGCCCAACAGGAACATGAAAAGATGCTCAATGTTGCTAATTATTAGAGAAATGCAAATCAAAACTACCCTGAGGTATTAGCTCACACTGGTCAGAATGGCCATCATTAAAATATCTACAAATAATGGCGAGAGGGTGTGGAGAAAAGGGAACCCTCCTACATGGTTGGAATGTAAATTCATACAGTTACTGTTTGGGGAGAATAGTGTGAAGTTTCCTTAGAAAACTAGAATTACCATATGATCTGGCAATCTCACTCCTGGGCATGTATCGAGAAAAAACTAGAATCCAAAAGGATACATGCACCCCTTTGTTCATGACAGCAGTATTTACATTAGCCAAGACACGGAAGCAACCTAAATGTCCACTGACAGGTAAATGGATAAAGAAGATATGGTACATATGTACAATGAAATACTACTTAGCCATAAAAAAGAATGAAGTAATACCATTTGCAGCAACATGGACGAACCAACAGATTACCATACTGAGGGAAGTAAGTTAGACAGTTAAAGACAAATATTATACCACTCACGTGCAATCTAGAATATGACACGGGTGAACTCGTTTACAAAACAGAACCGGCACGCAGACTAGTGGTTACCAAAGGGAAAAGGGAGGAGGGATAAATTAGGAATTTGGGATTAGCAAATGCAAACTACTGTTTATAAAATATAGTATATAAATAAGGGCCTACTGTATAGAACCCGGAACTAACTATATTCACTATCTTACAGTAAACCATAATGGAAAATAATATGGAAAAGAATTATATACATGTGTAAACGGATATAAAAAACTGAATCACTTTGTTGTACAGCAGAAACTAGCACACTATAAATCAACATACTTTAATAAAAATGTTAGAACATGGGTCTCAGATATCTTTTTATATGTGACAGTAATACGTTAGTGGGTCACAATTCACAATTACTTAGATAACTTGTGAACATTGATTTTTATTCAACTACTGACATTGAAGATATATGCTAGGATTTACACATTGTATGAATTACAGAGTTTTTTGGTATAGAGCAAAGAACACAGGTTTTAAAATTGGAAGTTCTATATTTTGCTTTGGCTTCGATACTTGGTGGATACTTTATTCATAATATCATTAGTTTCTGAGCCTTATCTATAGAGATAGAACAATAATACCTATCCTATGTATGAGTTTCTTATTTGTAGTGACACTTAGAATGGAAAAATTAGACCTGGTAAACTGGGGAATGCTGTTGATTTTAGGAAACGTTGTCCTCTTTATGTATGGCATTCTATACAGCACTGTCCATAGGTAGCCTAGTTCCTTGAGGGCCTCAAAAGCTGGCGATTCTCTAGGAGATTCTGTATTGAGTTCAGCATTATTTTTAAATATTTTTCTTTAGTCTGGGTCTACCACACAGTAGGCCTGGTAGTTGGAGGGTGAGGTGATAGCCAGGGGAGAGAGTTAAGAGGATGATGAAATACTAGTCTGATTTGCTGTGGACTGATTTCTTCCCTTTAGTGTTATCTTTAGGGTTCCTTTTAGAGTAGAAATTAGAGCTCCGAAGTAAAGTTAGAAGTTTAGCTCTGACGACATGAAAATTCCAAGCTTCATAGCTCTTGATGACTATAATTAAAATGTATAAAGTCTTACAAAGGAATTTTTTTTTTTTTACTGTGTTTTTTTTTTCTCCTTGGCAGTTTTAAATTTGTATCACTGGTTAAAGTATTCAGGGTTGGGGCTTTTCTCATGGGCTTTTTATTCCTGATTGTAATTTTCATACTTTCTTTAAGACCACGTGTTTTACTCAGTGGGAATTCTCTACTAGAGAATTCTTAGCAACAGATCTTTTCTTGAAATTTGTATAATACAAAGTTATGTATTATTTTGCAGTAATCATGCATGAACTTCTGTTACCTGGTGGCTGCTTAAACAGTAGCATAATGACTCATTTAGCAAGAAAATACCACAGATACATGGGTTATCACTGGACCCTGTACCAGCTGTAATCATTTGGCCATAAACAGGCACAAATTTACTATTTTCGAGGATTTAGTAATTTTTACCACTTTATATAACTCTTTCTCCTTATAATCTCTTAACATTTATTTTACTGTTTAAGTAAAGATGGAGTTTGGCAGAAGTCAAGATAGCCTATAGTCGTTTTCACATTACTTGTAAAAATACACTTTGACCTTAGCATATGGACTGCATATTGCTTAATCATAATCAGCTTTAATCCAAAACTAAAGTAACCTCATGTCATCACACCTTAGTTTCTTGAAGACGCAGAATTCAGAAATTCAGATTCTTCAGCCCCACTTCCAAAGATTCTCATTCCCAGTTGATCCTTGTATCTGGACAGATTTGGGAGCTTCACTGAATTGAAACCATTTATAGAGAGCTTTTCAAATAGTTTAAGGGTTTAGGATTCCTCCGAGGATTCTACAGTCAGTGAAACTAAATTAAATTCTCTAGGACAACTTAACGCATTCGTCTCATTTATTTGCATTCATCTCTTATTTTTTGAGGATCCCAAGAAAGATTTCCTCTGAGGGGAAAAGTACTACTTTGAAAAAATTCATAAAACTACTGTTATAAAATAGATCGTTTCTAAAATTCCCTCTTGTTTAAGATTCTGATTTTATTTTAAAAACTCAGAGTCTGTGTTAATGTTAGAACCTAATCTTCAAACAGAATTGAACTATGATAAAGGGCAAAATACATTGGTCCCATGAAGTCTTTTGTAATTATAAACTTGGTTGCCAGAATAGCCTGCCTTTTTGTTTTCACTAAATTCTGTGAATTCTTTCTACATATAGTATTTCATTGTCCTCCTGATAGAAACACACTATAGTTTCACTTGGCTAAAAGACATATAGGCAGTGGAGTGCTAGGAATGCTTAACAACGGGAGCAAAGGGACTGATTCATATCATTTACCAATTTCCATGATGTAAATACTCCCAACAATAATAGCCTGTTTCACACTACCAGTGTGATGTCACCAAATGTGGAGCTGGGACAAGACACCCACAGTACTTAGTATTTCCACTATACACATAGAATAGCCATAAATAACTTCAAGAGCATAGCAAAATTGAATAAGATAATTAGGAAATGAGTTTGAGTATTTACCATTTTGACTCTTCATGTGTTTTCTATATTCAAATTAGTTGACCATAAGCTATTCTGGAAATTGTTTGCATGCTTCTTCGGTGAAAGAGAGTGTTTCAAAATGGGAGATTTTTTACTTTACACTTTCTACTTTATTTTTTAGATTACCTATACATTTTAAACAACAACAAAAACAGTATTTAAAAGGAAGCCCTCCAAAATATTTTAACATGTGGCTAAGTTGGGGAACCACCCATGGTTCCCAAACTCGGCTACACAAACTTAAAAATGCCTTTTCGGTTCTCTGGTACCATAGAGCTAAATTCTGTGCTTAGCTGTCATTTTGACTATTTGTTTATGCTCTGTTGTGTTTTTTCAAATTATCTGAGAAATCATTTGCCAAATGTATATGTTAGAAAATAAAGAAAACTTAAGACAATTAAGACTAGGAAAAAATAGCAATCAAAATAGAAAATAAAAACCTGTGAATACAAGTACTGTATAAATATACCAATCCTAAGGCTCATCATGGTTGGACAACAAAATTTTGCATATCAGCTTCCTGGCAACTAGTTGGTAGGGGGAAAAGGAGCAATATAATTCTTATCAGATAGAAGATAGCTTTCTTTGAGAAAATGATGTCCTAAGTGCTGAATTCCAAGGTAAATCTCACATATGAGATTTAATATACAAGAATACCAATATAATACACAATGCTCTTAATACTATTCCCCTGTTATTTATAGTCATGGGTTTCATATGGCAGTTTCTTATACTGTACCTCAAGAAGAAACAAGAATGTATTATTAAAAAGTAATAATAATTCCATTAAAGTGACTCTCCCTCAAAGAAGAGACGTGTGATGTTTAAGAACATAAACTTGGTAGTCAAGCTTGGTCCAAATTTAGGATGACACCACCTAGAGAAACAAAGGTTTAAAACAAGAATGGCCAAAAACAAAAAAGAAGGGCAAGTTAAATCCACTTAGCATCTGTCCTTTGTTGTGAACTCATGTTGGTGCTGTGTTGACAAGTTTCTGAGACCAGGGTCGGCAGAAAAGAGTGCAGTGAATGAGTAGCAGTTTCTCTCTTGGTCACAGGAATGAACAGCTGGGAGACCTCTGCATGTTTACTATCCTTAAGCCAGGCTATTTTATGTTCATTTCACTGGTCTCAGTCTTTAGTGTAAAGTGAATTACAGGCAGATGGGGTTTGTTTATACTCTGTGATGAGGGCCTGGAATGTTTTATTTTGCATTGCTCTTTAAGACTGTACATGGTGTCTTGTTAATTATGACTAACTCGCCATAACGAGCCTGGTACATCTGTCTTTCATCATTCTGATTTTTGATCCTATGTTTTGTTTCTTTAATATTAGCTAGTCTATTTTAGTTAATCTCTCTTCTCATTGAGTTTCTCCTTTAATGTAATAGAACACTATAATTAACATCTTTTGTTTGGGAGCATGATTCTGAAAGCAGTGGAATAAGGAGAATTTGCCAACTGAGCAACCCCAAGTGCCAATGAGTATGGTCATATTACGTATTGGTGTTATATGGTTTATTATCAGCAATAAGCTATTTGTTATGCTTACTTTTAACAAACTACAGTTACAATTCTATTATTAGAGCAGTAACTTGTAATACAAAGACAATTCGGGGGAAATTAAGATAGTTCTGAAATTAAATGTTAACATCATTAACTATAATATTTGGGGATATTTTCCTCTTAAGTTTCAATTTATGCATCATATGATTGTTCTAATCCATATATTATCTAAAAAAACACAGTTCATCCACTGGAAAAAATGCCTACTGACTCTCCTACTGTATTTTATTTGTTTGACTTTTGTGTTATTACATAGTCCTTAATGGGTATTTTATACATTCCTTACAAGAATATAAATTGTTACTTTTCCATAGAACAATTTGGCAATATATGTCAAAGATCTTCAAAATCTCAGCCCCTTTGACTTAGCTATTCCACTTCCATGATATGTCATTAGGAAATAAACAGTGATTTTTAACTGTGGATTTTGCAGTGAGAATGCCTGACTTTGAATGTAGCCAATAAACTTACAAAATATTTGACACTGGATTTTTTTTTTTAACTTATAGGCTCAGTTTTTGCATTTATAAAATAGGTATGAAAATATCACTTATCTCTAGGTGTTAGTATGAGAGCTAAGTTGAACTGATATATCAAAAGTGTTTATATTATCCTGCCTAATATAAAATGTTGATAAATAATTGCTATTATTAGTCATTATAGAAAGACTTTAAGGATAAAAACCTATGTGCTCTAAGATGTCAATTGATTATGTTTAAATTATGATATTTTATAACATAATTAGAACTTTTTTAATATTGGTCTTTAAAATGTTAATATTGTAAGATTGTAGAAAAACTTGAAAAGATAATGCCAAAATGTTAAGACTGGATCACTGTTAATAATTTTTAAAACTACGTGATACATTCTCTGACATAAATCATACCAATGTTTTCTTAGATCTCCCAAGGCACTAGAAATAAAAACAAAAATAAACAAGTGGGACCTAATCAAGCTTACAAACTTTTACACAGCAAAGGAAACCATAAACAAAATGAAAAGACAACCTACAGACAGAGAAAATATTTGCAAACAATGCAACAGACAAGGGCTTAATCTTCAAAATATAAAAACAGCTCATGTAACTCAACAACAACAACAAAAAATCCCAATCAAAAAAATGGGCAGAAGACCTAAATAAACATTCCTCCAAACACATACATATGGCCAATAAGCACATGAAAAGATGCTCAACATCACTATTTATTAGAGAAATGAAAGTCAAAATTATACACTTGTCAGAATGGCCATCATTAAAAAGTCTACAAATAAGTTCTAGAAAGGGTGTGGAGAAAAGGGAACCATCCTCCTACGATGCTGGTGGCAATGTAAGTTGGTGCCGCCATGATGTAAAACAGTATGGAGCTTCCATAGAAAACTAAAAATAGAATTATCATATGGTCCAGCAGTCCCACTCCTGGGCATATACCCAGACAGAACTATAATTCAAAAAGATACATGCACCGCTATGTCCATTGCAGCAGTATTCACAATAGCCAAGACATGGAAACAACCTACATGTCCATCAACAGATGAATGGACAAAGATGTAGTGCGTACATACAATGGAATACTACTCAACCATAACAAAGAACAAAATAGCATTGTTTGCAACAACATGGATGCAACTGGAGATTATCATACTAAGTGAAGTAAGTAAGAAAGAGAAAGACAGATACTATATGGTATCACTTATATGTGGAATTTAAAACATGACACAAATGAACGCATCCAGGAAACAGAAACAGACTCATAGAGAACAAACTTGTGGCTGCCAGGAGGTAGGGGTGGAGGAAGGATGGATTGGGAGTTATAGGTTAGAAGATGCCAACTATTATATATAGAATGGATAAACAAGATCCTACCTTATAGCACAGTAAAGTGTATTCAGTATCCTTGGATAAACCATAATGAAAAAGAATACATGTATCTGTATAACTGAGTCATTTTGCTATACTACAGCAATTCAGTTCAGTTCAGTCGCTCAGTCGTGTCCAACTCTTTGCGACCCCATGAATTGCAGCACACCAGGCCTCCCTGTCCATCACCAACTCCCGGAGTTCACTCAGACTCACGCCCATCGAGTCAGTGATGCCATCCAGCCATCTCATCCTCTGTCGTCCCCTTCTCCTCCTGTCCCCAGTCCCTCCCAGCATCAGGATCTTTTCCAATAAGTCAACTCTTCACATGAGGTGGACAAAGTACTGGAGCTTCAGTTTTAGCATCATTCCTTCCAAAGAAATCCCAGGGCTGATCTCCTTCAGAATGGACTGGTTGGATCTCCTTGCAGTCCAAGGGACTCTCAAGAGTCTTCTCTAACACCACAGTTCAAAAGCCTCAATTCTTTGGCACTCAGCCTTCTTCACAGTCCATACATGACCACAGGAAAAACCATAGCCTTGACTAGACGGACCCTTGTTGGCAAAGTAATGTCTCTGCTTTTCAATATGCTATCTAGGTTGGTCATAACTTTTCTTCCAAGGAGTAAGCGTCTTTTAATTTCATGGCTGCAGTCACCATCTGCAGTGATTTTGGAGCCCAGAAAAATAAAATCTGACACTGTTTCCACTGTTTCTCCATCTGTTTCCCATGAAGTGATGGGACCAGATGCCATGATCTTCATTTTCTGAATGTTGAGCTTTAAGCCAACTTTTTCACTCTNAATGGACTGGTTGGATCTCCTTGCAGTCCAAGGGACTCTCAAGAGTCTTCTCTAACACCACAGTTCAAAAGCCTCAATTCTTTGGCACTCAGCCTTCTTCACAGTCCATACATGACCACAGGAAAAACCATAGCCTTGACTAGACGGACCCTTGTTGGCAAAGTAATGTCTCTGCTTTTCAATATGCTATCTAGGTTGGTCATAACTTTTCTTCCAAGGAGTAAGCGTCTTTTAATTTCATGGCTGCAGTCACCATCTGCAGTGATTTTGGAGCCCAGAAAAATAAAATCTGACACTGTTTCCACTGTTTCTCCATCTGTTTCCCATGAAGTGATGGGACCAGATGCCATGATCTTCATTTTCTGAATGTTGAGCTTTAAGCCAACTTTTTCACTCTCCACTGTCACTTTCATCAAGAGGCTTTTGAGTTCCTCTTCACTTTCTGCCATAAGGGTGGTGTCCTCTGCATATCTGAGGTTATTGATATTTCTCCCAGCAATCTTGATTCCAGCTTGTGCTTCCTCCAGCCCAGTGTTTCTCATGATGTACTCTGCATATAAGTTAAATAAGCAGGGTGACAATATTTTTTTTAATTGAAGTATAGTTTATTTACTAAATCAACTATACTTCAATTTTTAAAAAAAACTAGCTGATGGATTTGTTTTATTAACACTGTTCTATTTGTGTGTGGCTTTTTCATTTTTTTAATTATTTATTTTTGGCTGTGCTGGTTCTTTGTTGCTAGAAGGTCTTTTCTCTAGTTGCGGCATACAGGGGCTACTCTTCATTGCAGTGCCCGGGTTTCTCATTGTGATGGCTGCTCTTGGTGTGGAGCCTGGACTCTAGGGCATGCAGGCTTCAGCAGTTCTGACACGTGGTTCCTGGGCTCTAGAGCACAGGCTTAGTAGTTTTGGCACATGGGCTTAGTTGCTCTGCAGCATGTGGAATCTTCCTGGATTCAGGGATCAAACCCACGTCTGATGCATAGGCAGGCGGATTCTTTACCACTGAGCCACCAAGGAAGCCCTTTCAGTGTTTTTAAAAGAATAACAAAAGTAATAAAAAAGGAAGTTTAAATCCTTGGAATTAGTGCTTTGTAATTTGTTTAAATTTTAAATTGATCAGCTTGTTATTAAAATATTATTGATGCATTTTTAAAAGTTTGAAAGACTTTGAATGATATATCAGGCTTGTGAAAAGTTTAGTAAAAATCGTAACAAATACATTTATAAGAGAAAGATGATTCATTCAGTCATGGAATTTCTTGGTGATTTCTATTGTCTTTTTACTGGTTTTATATATCTTCCCAAAATTCCGCAATAAGTTCTTTTTTAGAATCTTAATCAGAAAAGTATTTAACCAGTTTTTTTATGAATTGATGCTTAACTTTTATGCTTTGATGACATTAATTCTAGTATTGAGTGTACCCTTATTCATTGCTTCTTAGATTGCCCTTTGAATATGTAATTTTCAAACAATTTTGGTGGAAGTTGGATTGTGTCTTAACATCTGTCCAGAAGATAGCTATTTAAAGTATTTTTCATATATGAAAAATGATACAAGAACCGTCCTCATTACTGCATTCCCGTTAATTTTATTTCCTTTTATAAACAGTGTTGTTCAGCATAGCCAGTGTTCATATAGGCAACTTTACCTTAACAGGAGGAAAGGGTATTATGAGTATTTTGGCAAAGTTCTTGCCTCTTTAGGCAAAAATAAGATTAAGAGGAAATAAGCAACTATTTCTTCCTGCCTCTGTAACTGAAATGATATTCATATTTATAGGTCAACTTTACTTGTAGTAAATACTCCCTTTATAAACTGTAAGTTTATCTTGTAGGTGGCCTTCTAAAATAAACTTTATTTGCTTTTGTACACTATGTGCTCATGGTTTGGCTTTATGCCTGACCTCCCAGGTTGCAAACATCTACAGTAGAGCCCAATACTAAAGGAAATGAACCCAAAAAGTAACTGAGAAAATGTTACAATGTTAGTAATAAATTATCCAGTATATTCTCATTGGAGCAATAATAAATTATAATATGAACAGTGGTGGTCTTTAAAAATTGTCCCACTATTCACTAAGACATTTAATCTTTCCCATGTTCCAAATGAAATACATTATTGGTTTCTACTCTTTACAACATTTAGGTGTTAGGGACACAATATTTTTTTCATTTGACTGAGTCTATTCAATACAGAGGTTAAAAAATAAAGGCAAAACACCTGTATGCATAGCACCAACTAGCACCAAATCTTACTATATGTAAGAAAATTATTTTCAAAATCAGTTATATATACATTAAGAATTCAAACAATCTAAAATAGAGTATGCTACAGGAAAAATGACTAATGCTAACAAATTGTAAAATTCACAATAAAAGTAATTTAGAAGTCTCTGGAAGAGGGTGGGCTCTTGATGGGAAAAAGTTAATTAAAAGCCAGGAAAAATTTTTTTAAAAAATGAGAGGAGAGGAGGGCGGGGAGGATAAGGAGGAAAGGAGACGCTGCCGGCAGGAAGCACACACTCCAGGACCGCAGTAGAAATACAGAGGCGTCTTGAGGAAACCGTGTGGGGACAGATGATTTACGTAAGGCAGTGGTTTTCCAAAGGACGTTCTGATGAGTCCCCACGTGGGCCGGTTGGCAAGCAGGTGAAGAGGCCAGCCACTGAAGTCTTTAAGCAAGGCAGTACAGCAGGTGTGTTAGGAAGACTGCTCTGACAGTGGAGCCAGAAGCTGTGTTGGGAAAACCACTGAGTCAGTCAGAGGAGATGGCACAAGTCCAAATGTATCACTGGCCACTGGTATGTCAACAAAAGAGGATGGATTCATGGGTGCTCCCCGAGGAGAAACCTGAGTTCCAGATCGAATGCGTGACATAGCAGGGGAAGGAGAAGTAAAAGACTCATACACTGATAGTGATGTTGAAGTTCATGTTGAATTTAAATCCAGCTACTAAAATAAATCCAGCTACTCGTACTAGGTTGTAGGAGAATATGGAAGATAATATGTTGGTTGTGTCCCAGTTGTAAAAGGAAATGCAAAGTCGACTGAAATGATTAGCTTGAACATGTAAACCTTTATCTGCGGTGGCTGACAGTGGGATTATACCTTAGGTTGGCGTGAAGATAAACACATAGCAGACCTGAGAGCTGTGTTCTCGTTCACACCTCAGGTGCTAAGTCAACTGATTGCTTAGAAACCACTAAGCTGGAAAGCCTCTGTGCCTGGTAAGGTGCCCGTGTTAAACTGAAATGCCCGAGGCTCTGTGGCACAGCTAAAAATCTCATAGCCAGAGTCTGGGAATTGGCTTCTGGTGAGGTAGCATTCACAGGGTAGTCGTATTAGATAACGGAGAGTATTAATGATGCGGCTTTCAGTTGGTGAGGATAAAATGCCAAGCAGGAGAAGACTTGTTATTCCTCAGACCTGGTGACATGAGCCTCGAACGCATGGTTCAGCTTTCTGAAGGATAAGTCACCAGGGATTTATAGCCCATACCCCCCTCCCTCAGGTAAACTATGAATGAACTAAAAATCTATCTTTCTCTTTCTCTCTCGTATAAAGATATATTCACTTGCTGTCAGTCTAAGAATGCATATTTAAATGGAAACACTTATTTGAAAGTCCTTAAATTAGTATGTGTTACAGGCTGAATCGTGTCCCTCTCCCAAAACTTGTATTTTGAAGTCTGAACCTGCAATATCTCAGAATGTGACTCTATTTGGAGATAAGATCTTTAAAGAGGCAAGTAAGCTAAAATGAGGTATTCAGAGTGGGCAGTAATCCAATATGATTGGTATTCTTACAAGAAGAGATTAGGACACACACACAGACCAAGGTGTGACCATATGAGGACACAGTGAGAATGTGACCACCTGCAATCTGAGAGAAAGGCCTCAGGAAAAAACTAAACTAGCCCACACCTTGACCTTGGACTTCCAGCCATCAGAACTATGAGACGATAAACAGCTGTTGTTCTAACCATCCAGTCTGTGGTATTTTGTTATGGCAGCCCTGGCAAATATAATACATTATGTATTTGAGCAAACTTCATAAACAAAATCTAAAGATAATAATCTAGAAAGATATTGGCTAACATACAAAACACACAAGGGCCTTGAATCACCAACACTCCAGTAACAATGAGCACACTTAGCACTGAGATCTTAAATACCACTGTCCAATAAAGGAAACCAAGGCTCCATGGAGAAGTGGCTGATTCTAGGAATGCAACAGGAATTATTACATGGTATGAGCCAGGTCCATTTTATAGTGCCAGAAAGTAATTAGTAATTGCTTAAAAAAGAAAAGTCCCTCCCAGTTATAGAGTTATATCAAAGTGACACAGGAACTAACTGAAAGATTTCCCAACATTCAAAGCTTTTGAGCAACAAATAGATTAAAACCTAAAAAGTGTAAAATAAACATACAAGTACATATTGATATAAATAAATTATTGAATAAATGGCTGGGGAATAATAGACAAATCTCCCATGCAGAAGAATTCCAAATAATTTATATAGCTACTCCACCCTCAAGGAGGTAGAGATCAACTCCTCACTCAAATATGGCCTGTGCATAGTGACTTCCTTCCCAAAACTACAACATGGAAAGCAGGGTAGGGCAGGGAGTAACCTACAATGGCAAATCGAACAGACAGTACTTCAGCCTGGTGTTCAGGGTTGACGAAACAGTGATAAGTCACGCTAATAATATGTGCCCTTGATATAATATGATGTGATAGAACTGTGCTTCTGTTGTTTTCCTCACCAAAACCCATACTGTATCTAATCTTGAGAAAAACATCAGAAAAATGCCTGGCAAGCAGTTTCCTACAGTGTTCAGTTCAGTCGCTCAGTCGTGTCCAACTCTTTACAACCCCATGGACTGCAGCATGCCAGGCCTCCCTGTCCATCACCAACTCCCGGAGTTCACTCAAACTCATGTCCATTGAGTTGGTGATGCCATCCAACCATCACATCCTGTGTCGTCCCCTTCTCTTCCTGCCTTCAATCTTTCTCAGCATCAGGGTCTTTTCAAATGAGTCAGCTCTTCCATCAGAGTACATCAAAGTGTTGGCATTTCAGCTCCAACATTAGTCTTTCCAATGAATATTCAGGACTGATTTCCTCTAGGATGGACTGGTTGGATCTCCCTGCAGTCCAAGGGACTCTCAAGAGTCTTCTCCAACATCACAGTTCAAAAGCATCAATTTTTGGAGCTCAGCTTTCTTTATAGTCCAACTCTCACATTCATACATGACTACTGGAAAAACCATAGCCTTGACTACTTTGTTGGCAAAGTAATATCTCTGCTTTTTATAATATGCTCTCTAGGTTGGTCATAACTTTCCTTCCAAGAAGTAAGAAGTAAGTCTTTTTTAGTTTCATGGCTGCAGTCACCTTCTGCAGTGATTTTGGAGCCCCCCAAAAATAAAGTCTGCCACGGTTTCCACTGTTTCCCCAATCTATTTGCCATGAAGTGATGGGACTGGATGCCATGATCTTCGTTTTCTGAATGTTGAGCTTTAAGCCAACTTTTTCACTCTCTACTTTCACTTTCATCAAGAGGCTCTTTAGTTCTTCGCTTTCTGCCATAAGGCTGGAGTCATCTGCATATCTGAGGTTATTGATACTTCCCCCGTTAATCTTGATTCCAGCTTGTGCTTCATCCAGTCCAGCATTTCACATGATGTACTCTGCATATAAGTTAAATAAGCAGGGTGACAATATACAGCCTTGATGTACTCCTTTTCCTATTTGGAACCAGTCTGTTGTTCTGTGTCCAGTTCTAACTGTTGCTTCCTGATCTGCATACAGATTTCTCAAGAGACAGGTCAGGTGGTCTGGTATTCCAACAGTGTAGTTGATCTGTATTCCTCAAAACTGTCCAGATCATTTCCCAAGGAGTATGAGAAATTGTTACAGCCAAGAGTCCTAAGGAAGGAAGACATCTAACTATAAATATGCTATCTTTAATGGGATCCTGGGACAGAAAAAGGATGCTAGGTAAAAACTGTAAGAAATCTGAATAAAGTATGGACTTTGTGAAAGTCACTCAGTCATGTCCAGCTCTTTGCAACACAATGGACTGTAGCCCATGGACAGACTATTCTGTCCATGAAATTCTCCANCCCAAGGAGTATGAGAAATTGTTACAGCCAAGAGTCCTAAGGAAGGAAGACATCTAACTATAAATATGCTATCTTTAATGGGATCCTGGGACAGAAAAAGGATGCTAGGTAAAAACTGTAAGAAATCTGAATAAAGTATGGACTTTGTGAAAGTCACTCAGTCATGTCCAGCTCTTTGCAACACAATGGACTGTAGCCCATGGACAGACTATTCTGTCCATGAAATTCTCCAGGCAACAGTACTGGAGTGGGTTGTCATGCCCTTCTCCAGGGGATCTTCCCAACCCAGGGATCAAACCCAGGTCTCCCNCTCTTCAGTTCCTGCAGCAGGACACTCCATTTCTGTTTTGAAGACAGATGTGTATTGGTCTGTCCTTCTTCCTACATTCTATTTTGCTTTTTCTAGACCAGAATCATCTCTGTCCACTTGGGTACCTGGGGAAACGTGTGTGCTGGCCATTTTCAGGATGCATCTCTCATATTGTGCGTGAGGTGGAGCAACTGGAAATGACACTGGCTTATCCTTTCGCTCGCCTGTCTCTACCCTTTTGAACATGGTCCTCTTTTCTTCTCACTGTTTTCTTATTTATTTGTAAGCACTGTGTCCTCAATACATGTAGGGAATTTGACCATTGTATTTTATGTCGCCTAAATCAGCAAGCTTTGTTAGTGGCTTACAGGATTTATGTTGTACTGAAGTTTATCCAGTCAAGATTAATAAAAGGAGAAAAGCAATCCATTGCTGATTTCTAATAACTTCATGTTATTATTTTTACATTTGAGTAATTTACTTCTCTCATTTTGTTTTTACACTGTGTGTTACTCTCCGCTAGCCCCTCCAGGCCAGTTCAGTTCAGTTCATTTCAGTGGCTCAGTCGTGTCCGACTCTTTGTGACCCCATGGCCTGCAGTACACCAGGCTTCCCCGTACATCACCAACTCCTGGAGTTTACTCAGACTCATGTCCATTCAGTCGGTGATGCCATCCAACCAACTCATCCTCTGTTATCCCCTTCTCCTCTGCCCTCAATCTTTCCCAGCATCAGAGTCTTTTCCAATAAGCTGGCTCTTCACATCAGTTGGCCAAAGTATTGGCCAGCTTCAGCATCAGTCCTTCCAGTGAATATTCAGGACTGATTTCCTTTAGGATAGACTGGTCTCCCAGGTCAGGGAGGGGTTATAAAGGGACAGGAGGGGGCTTTGGGAGGTGATAAGTTCATTATGTTGACTGTAGTAATGGTTTTGTGGATTCACATGTATGTCAAAACTTATCAGATTTTACCCTTTAAATATGTGTACTTTCTTCATGTCATTATACTTCAATAAAGCTAAAACCATTTTTGTTATTAAAATGTCTGGGAGCCAGATAAGTTAGAAGTAATATTATACCAAAGCTATTGGGGTTTGGCTCCATCTAAATTATTGTCTGGACTTGAAATTACAGTAGAGTCAGTACAGTCTCTCCCAGTTCACTTTTGTTCAGGACAACTTTCTCATTTCCTCTTTGTGTCTAGAGCATAGCCATTAGTACAATTCAGATCAGTTTCATTTGTGAAGTGCAGAGAGTGAGATTCAGCTGCAAATGATGACTTTTCCTGAAAAGCATGTGATTATGGGGGTCCTGCTGCTAGATTACACAAGGATACTCAGTGCATGAGACAATGGTGATAACAGTGATAATGGGTGTCTTGCTGCTAGACTACACAGGGATACACAGTGCCTGTGATAATGATGATAACATTGATAATGGGAGCCCTGCTGCCAGATTACACAGGGATACCCAGTGCATGAGACAATGGTGATAACAGTGATAACAGTGATAATGGGGGTCTTGTTCCTAGACTACACAGGGATACACAGTGCCTGTGATAATGATGATAACGCTGATAATGGGGGCCCTGCTGCTAGATACACAGGGATCAGTGCATATAATAATGGTTATAACACTGATAATGGGCGTCCTACTGATAGATAGTACTCTTGCCTGGAAAATCCCATGGACGGAGGAGCCTGGTAGGCTGCAGTCCATGGGGTCGCTAAGAATCAGACACGACTGAGCAATTTCACTTTCACTTTTCACTTTCATGCATTGGAGAAGGAAATGGCAACCCACTCCAGTGTTCTTGCCTGGAGAATCCCAGGGACGGGGGAGCCTGGTGGGCTGCCGTCTCTTCGGTCGCACAGAGTCGGACACGACTGAGGTGACTTAGCAGCAGCAGCAGCTGATAGATTACACAGGGATATTCAGTTAGGTGTGAAACTGTGTTATGCAAGTTCACTCAGTTACAGGTTATGTAGACAAGCAGACCTACATGCAGCGCTTTGTGCACATAACCCTCTGAGTCATTACTTGTTGCATTTCTAATGTTTAATCTTTATTAACCCAAACTCCTCCATTCTGAAATACATCACATTACTCCCATAAAATGGCACTTTGCAATTAATATTTTCTATAATCCCTAAGGTGGAGAAGGCAATGGCACCCCACGCCAGTAGTCTTGCATGGAAAATCCCATGGATGGAGAAGCCTGGTAGGCTGCAGTCCATGGGGTAGCGAAGAGTCGGACANGGGGAGCCTGGTGGGCTGCCGTCTCTGGGGTTGCACAGAGTCGGACACGACTGAAGCGACTTAGCAGCAGTAGCAGCAGCAACACTGTTTTTAAAAATAAACCGAAAAGGAAAGTAGACAACAGAATATAATACACTTCGTGTATCAGAAAACCAGTGAACGCTTGGGAAAAAATCTCATACTTTAACTATTAAAACATATGAGATGATTATGTATCTCTTATTTAGCTGGCAAACTTTTTTAAAAAATCATGATACACACGATTGGCAATGTATAGGAATGTAAAGTAGAACTCCTCTGCAGGGCATATTTGGTAATAGGCAAAAATGTCTATACTCTTTGAAGCAGCAATATCACAGCCAAGAAGTGAATATCAGTGTGCACAGAAATTTTTTTTTTGTATTATGTGCAGTAGTGCAAAGACATCTGGTACAAGCTACTCTAGCTAATATGGGAAGCACTTCCTCTAAGTTTCCACACCCCACCTGGGAACTTCTTGGAAAAAATTTTTTTAATGACTGGTCAACCTATACCTGTGATCCAAGGATAAGAAAAAAAGGCCTAAAAATATTAGCTCTTTATTGACATAAGATAGGAAAGTGGACTGAAGTTCCCTTATGTCCAAGACCACCTCCTATAATCAACATCCTGAGGCTGATCAAACTAAGACCCCTACTTCCCCAAAGGGACAATCCCTGCTGAGACCAATCTGCCCTTGTTATCAGGGTCAATTTGAACAGTATCTGGTCTAAATTTTGGCTATGAAACTATGACCACAGACAAATACAATTTTTGACTGTATGGTCACAATATTCTTTAGACTCCAGAGAAAGTTTGAATGAAATTCCTTTTTAGAATTCTTGCCCTGAGGAAATAACTCCTCTCGTGCCTTAAGAAAGGCTCCCCAGATGGCACTAGGGGTAATGAACTTGCCTTCCAATGCAGGACACATAAGAGACACTGGTTCGATCCCTAGGTTGGGAAGATTCCCTGGAGGAGGGCTGGCAACCCACTCCAGTAGCCTTGCCTGGAGAATCCCCGTGGACAGAGGAGCCTGGCAGGCTACATGACAGTGTATGGGGTCGCAAAGAGTCGGACATGACTGAGTGACTAAGTACAACACAATAGCAGACGTCTGGAAATTAACCAAAAGCCGATAAATACGGGACTGTTTAAATAAACCATGCAAATATCACTGTGAAATGCAGTGAAGATATCAATACTGTAGACTAATATTTGAAGAGAAAAATTCCATGATATGTGAAAATGCCAATGTGTACTGTGCCATGTCATTTCTGTGTCTATACACACACACACACACACACACACACTCCTTGGATCTGGTGAAATAATTTAATGCTATCTGTTACAATTAAATCCTGTTAGTAATTGTCATTTTATAAGTGCTTTGAGTTATTTTAATATATATTATAATAAATATATCAAGTATTGTTTCACAGCACTGTCATAATTAGAAATCAGAATGAAAGACCACTGTTTCCATTATCACAAATTGTGTGTGTGTGGAAACATTATGTCTGTTTTAGGTTTGCCTCCCATGGATAAAAAATGAGATTTGCGTATAGTCAAGTGTTGCCTGTGGTAATTTCTGACTTATAGGCTGAGGACAATTTTTATTTTACTTTCTGCAGTTTTGCACATTTTCCAAAATATTCGGGATCCACAGAATATTTTTTGTGGAATAAAAGATTTTAAACGGCCATTTTTAAAATAAATCTTTTGTTCCTATAAACCTGTGTGAAATAGTGTAACTATCCTTTTGTTTTCAAAAAATATTTTTTTTCCTTTGCCTTTCTGAGTGGCTTTGGTTTATACACCAAGGTTTTGTATACATTTACACTGTCATGTGTGTTCCATGTACTGTCTACTTTTCTATCAGGTGAAATTTTCATGAGCTATGAAAACCACTGTTATGTTTGATTCACCTTCTTGCACTTTTTGCTTTTAGGTTGGTGTTTGGAATGCTTTATCCTGCATATTATTCATACAAAGCTGTGAAAACGAAAAACGTGAAGGAATATGTAAGTATAGTTTTGTGAGTGATCAATTCTAGTTGAATGTTTCCACTGTATACAATACTAGAAAAACATTATTTTAGAAACAGCTGGAATAACGTTTTGGGTTAAAAATGTTATATAAATGTAGTGAAGTTCATCTTTTTTTAAAACTAATTTTGAATATAATCCTAAAGTGGAGTTTCAAAAATAGTTTGCTGTCAGGTGGCATTTAAACAAGTATGATTCCCAAATGAGTCATTGCATCTCTGTTCAACCTCCAGAAAAATAAGAGGTTGGGAAATTGTCTGTTTTTTAGTTTTATAAATGTATAGGTTTACCTGGAATATCTCTATGGTCCCAAAATCTTTTCCTTCCTTCATAGGCGTTTGTCATCTTCTAATTGATTAAATACATATGACTATTTATGACTACTTACCTTATGACTACTGACAGTTACAGTCTTTTTTTCTTCTTGAATCATGGTGTGTTATGATTTACTCTTCAGTCAATCTTTCTTTTCTCGTTCACTTTCCTCTTCCCCATCTTTTAGCTGTTGTTTTTTTACTTTCACTAATTTTTAAATGTTTATTATAATAAATTCTTCAAATATTGTTTTATGGTACTGGCATACTTTAGTTTTTAGATACAAGTACTTTTCTTCAGTTAACAGTGCTTCTCAAGCGACTTGTGATACAGGACCACTTTGGGTTTTGTGGGTTTTTTTTTAGTAATTTCCATTATGTCATAGACTAATACTTTTTAAAATAAATTTTAAAAGTAATCACTAGAAAAATGAAGTCAAATTGCAAAAACATACAAAATACTACCCAAACTTTTATTATGAGATGTAGTAGATCTGAAATTATTGTCAGTTTTATATTTAAAGCAAAACAGTAACACTCCACAACCCTGCACTAGTCCACACACAACACTTTGCCTTATGGTGTCATATTTTAATTGGAATTCTACTTTGAAAGATAAAAACAAGACTTGCTCTTCATTTCTAAACACCACAAAAATGTAAGCTAGGAGTGTACAACTTGCTGCTAATTAATTGTACTGGCCGATACAATCCTCATCTGAAAAGTTTATGATAGTGTGATTACATGAGTTTGTTTTTTTTTTTTCTGAATCTACTTTATTGTATATTTGAAGTACAGGGTGATATGTTCCTCAACTCTTACCTGTGAAGTATTATAAACCTAGAATAAACAATAACTGGTATATCTGAGTGTCTCTGTGTACATATCTGTAAAGTATTCTCACTCCCCTCCCAAATGTACAACGTTTTTGTTGGAAAAAAATTACAAATTGAAAATGAAGTTCTAATGAGGACCTTGTCAGGCACACAAATGCCATCCCTTAAATAAAAGATAAGAATATAGCAAAAGGAAATATAAAAATATGTATTAATAGCTCAGTGGTGGCCAACTCTTTGCGACCCCACAGACTGTAGCCCACCAGGCTACTCTGTCCATGGAATTCTCCAGGCGAGAATACTGGAGTGAGTTGCCACTTCCTTCTCCAGGGGATGTTCCCAACCCAGAGATTGAACCCAGGTCTCCTGCATTGCAGGTGGATTCTTTACCATCTGAGCTACTAGGGAAACCCATAAAAGTATAACAAATTACAATGAAAAGAGGCCCTTCATGTGTAAATTAATGATAGAAAGACAGGAAGAACAGTATTATTCAGGGATTGACCTAAGAACCATTATGACAGTATTATTACATTTCTTACTATGCATCAATTTAATTTTGTTAACGTTTTTAAGGACTTAAAAACATAGATTTGTGTTTTATTCCCTTAATACAATACTCAAAATTTTACTACTGCATTATTCTATAAATTTGGTGTTAGTAAGAGTGGTCTAATCCTCAAATTTTAGTTCTGCTTCATAAGTTAAAGTAATTTAACCTATGGAAGAGAATCCATTAACATTCTTATTGAAACTGTTGGAAAAACTTTAAGACTTGACGTGTGCTTATATATTTATATATACACACATACCTACTACATACATACATATTTGGATATATACTTCACATATTGCCTTGCACATCTTTTTAGAGATTAACTCATAAAACAAGGAAAGAATTATCTGTACATAATTTTGCTACAGTATTATAACTCTGGAACAAGTTTCTTTAACCATCCCTTTGGGAATATTAGTGCTATTTGGGATATCAGTGATACTCCCTTTGGGAATATCAGTGATTGAAGGGAAACTGGGGAAGCAAAACGGCAGGTGGCTGGAGTTGTTTTGATAATTACATGGTAATCAAATCTGCTTCACAAATTAAGCGAGAGCTAAAGTGAAACAGCAGAGAAGGCAATGGCACCCCACTCCAGTACTCTTTGCCTGGAAAATCCCATGGACGGAGGAGCCTGTTGGGCTGCAGTCCATGGGGTCGCTAAGAGTTCGGCACTAATGACAACTTCACTTTTCACTTTCATACATTGGAGAAGGAAACGGCAACCCACTCCAGTATTCTTGCCTGGAGAATCCCAGGGACGGGGGAGCCTAGTGGGCTGCTGTCTATGAGGTCGCACAGAGTCGGACACGACTGAAGCAACTTAGCAGCAGCAGCAGAGTGAAACAGAAAAACAGGCACTGAAATGAAAAAGGCAGGAATCTGTTTTTGACACAGAAGTATGATACTACTCTAAGACCTCCTGGGGACCAAAGCATCTGCCATCAAGTCTGCTGAAGAGACTAAGCAGAGACATCATACTAGAAAAATAACATCTTAACAACGTTTACGTAATTTTTACCAATTTCAAAATAGTTTTGTACATTATTATTTCCAGTTGCTACTACGACAGTTGCCGCACATTTACTGGCTTAAACCAAAGCAAATGTATTCTTTTCCAGTCTCAGAAGTCAGAAATATGAAATGGACCCACAGGCCTCATTCATTTGGGAAACTCTAGGGAAAATCGTTTTCCTTACCTTTGCTAGCTTCTACAGGCAGCCCATACTCCTTGGCTTACGGCTGTATTCCTCCAGCTTCAAACCCAGAAACATGGGACTGAGACCTCCTCAAGCTGCTCTCTCTCTAGTTCTCCTGAGATAAAAGAAGGTTCTGAAGTCCTCTTCCCCTAATAAAGACTCTGGTGACTACATTGGAGTAGTACAGTTACTACATTACTACACCTGAGTAATCCAGGCTCCTTGCCCCATCTGAGGGTCAGCTGATTAACCACCTGAATTCCATGTGCAGCCTGATTTCTCCTCTAACACACAACCTGACATATTCACAGGTTCCAGGGATTAAGACAGGGCCATCTTTGGAGGAGGGAGACGTTATTCTTCTGCCTAATACAATATCTCAGTGGCCCTCACTCCAATTCCATAAAGTAGTAAGGAATATTGGACTATTACAGGCTCAGTGAAGTGAATTAACTTGCCCAGGGTCACATGAATCATTAAGGCAGGAAAGGTATCAGGTTAGAAAATAAATGAGGATTTTTCTCACTTGAAAAGCAAAAAAAATGAAACCGCTTTCACCACCAACCAGCAAATATGCCTGTGATTAATTCCAAGGTGGATCTTCAGAAACCCCACTTATACGGATATTCTCCAAGTAGAGCAGTGAAGCAGCTTAACCAGTACAAGGGCAAGACCCATAAGCATCTAAACCAACAGTAAAATGATTAAAGATAAAATGAGAAGTGTTTGAAAGTTCTGTATGGTCTTGGCAGTTCTTTAAATATTTCCAGCATAAATTTATTTGTGACAGAAATTTTGAGTATCATTTTCTTAGCCTCACCTAAACTTAAGTCATCCAATTTTACCCCTGATTTATAGCAACTTTATCAAAACTGTTCTCACAAAGTTTTCTTGTAATCCCATCCAAATCTGTTTTTTATCTGGTAGTTTCTTAATAAAAGTAACTTTCTTAAAATTTCTCTCTTATATTCTTAATAGCCTTTTATACCATCTGTAATATATTTTTTGTATGTATTTGTGTTTATTTTCCCCACCAGATAAGCTCCAAAGAGAGTTTTGTTAATTGTTATATTCCTATACCTAGAACAGTACATATTACATAGTAGGTACTCAATATTTTTTTTTAATGAGTAAAGAAGGAAGAAGAGTTGACTTCTAAGTATATAACAAATCTTAAATGGTATTTACAAGAACATGTCCCTTTCTTCAGTGGATGGGTCTAGTTTCTCAGCTTTGATTCTGCTTGTTAAGGAGTACACAGACCAGTCTGACTTATCCCTAAGTCCAGTTATTCTGTGATGTTTGGTTAATACCTAAATTCTACTGATATCTACTTCAAAATTATTCTCAGAAAGCAAACATTTTTGGTTAATTTACTTCTTCCCACCCTAACTGCTACCATTGTCTTTAAGGCTGCAAATATTGTAGATTGCACCTGATAAAACAGATGCTGTATTCAAATCAAAACAAATGGAAAGAGCTGTGTATTTTGGCAATCTTCCTTTCTTCCTTTGCCTATTTTTAAAACGGAGCTTTCCTAGGATATAATTTCCTGTATAGTGTGGCAGCTATGGCCTACTTAAAGTCTTTCAGTCTTGCAGTAATTGAAATGTAAACTTACTGAAGAATTAGTATGGTTTTGCTATTTTTTCAAGCCTAGACCGTCTCACGACTTGAAAATAGAGTGTTTACTTCCAAGTTGTGTATAATTGCTGTAGCTTTTCTAGGAAACCAGTGTTCTTATTCTAAGAATGTTGGGGAAAGTGGCAATGAAAAGACTGGGTAACAGTATGTAGAAATCACTGACATTGGTCCTGAGATTTACTGTGAGCAAGAACAAAGAACAGGGAAAACTCTGGGAGATTACTTTCTGAAAGGCCCTCCAAAACCCTGTTGACTTAGCTTTTGAAAGTGACCTAATTTTTGACTAGATATTTGGGTGATATGAAGCTGAACAAATATGCCACATGCTTGTCATTTGGCAAAATCTTAAGTTGTCTACTAGTTCTGTCTGTCAGAAATTTGTCTACCAGTTATAAAGGGGAAAAATGTAGTAAAGAAACTTTGTTGTCAAATGTGTTCCCCAGACATCTTTTCATATTTTGGATTAAAAACACTCATTTGATTGAAGGGTTTTAATAATTTGAGAAGTATGAAAATTTAACAAATTAAAGGGATTTGTAAAATTTTTATCTAATTGAAGGATAATTGCTTTAAAATATTGTGTTGGTTTCTGCAATGCATCAAAAAGGGTGATTTTTTTTTTTAATTTTTTGAAAATTAGTTTTATCAGGCTGCATTCCTGTTTATTTTTTATTCTGATCTACTTTTAATTTACTTTTTGTTTTTAATCAAAGCTTTACTTATTTATAATTTTAAAATCAAACAGTTGTCCAAGGCTTTTTATGTAAAACAACAGTTCCCCACCTTCCTCATCTCTGTTTCTAACTTTCAAGGAACCTACTTTCAGTTCTTTTATCCAAATTCATTAGTATTTATTTATACATCTAAATACATGCTCGTATTGCTGTTTCTTAATTTTTCAGATGTATCTCATCAGTTGACTTCCTCCTGTTAAAGATGATTTATTAGTTACCCAATGTCACTATATACTTGCATAATTTCCAGTATCATTAGAATGTAATTTGAGTTGGATCAGTATTCAGTATTTACATTATTGAGGCGAAATTAGAAAAAAGCAATAGAGTCTCGAGATCAAGAACTAGGTTGCCTGGCTTATCACCTTGGCCCTGTGCCTTACTAGCTGAATCTTTGAACGGGTTATTTTTTGGCCTCACTTTCCTGATCTGGGAAAAAAGCACAGTAATGGTACTTGCCTCCTCAGGTGGTTGTGAGGATTCTATGAGTTAATGCAACAAAGCATTTAAATAGGTGCCTGTTAAATAAGGTTTTTCGGCGTGGAAACACCATTTGCATCTGATGTCCACAGAATCCTGCCATGACCATTCTTTTTCCTCACAGTAATTTGTTATTCGTTATCTTGTTTTTCTGTTTTGTTTTGTTCACTTATTTGACGTCCTCTGTTCTCTTTGCTTATTTAGACCCAAACTCTGTGACAGATGTGTGAATCTCCTCTCAGTGCGCTCTCATCCATTGGATATTCCAGACTGACTCTTAGATCCTCAGGTCTCTTAATCTCTTGTTTTCCTCTTTCTTCTTTTACTTCCTTATTTTGATGCACGCCTTTCTTCCCAAGAAGGCTTTTTGAGAGGTAGGATTTTTTTTTTTTTTTTTTTTTTGAGATGAAAGTAGGCTGAAAGTATTTTCCTTCAGAATTTCATCTTTTAACTTCTTGCGTTGCTGTGCAGACATCTGTTACATTTGACATTTGGCATCTTACCTGCTTGTGGGAATTTTCTGTGTCCCTGTAGTTTAAAAATTTCAAGATGACGTGCCTTGGTGTAAGCCAGTTACTATCAATTTTGCTAAACCTTCAGTCATCCCTTTTAATACAGGAATGCTTTGTCCTTCAGCTCTGGGAAATTTGTTTAAAATTATTTCTTTAAGGATTTTCTCCACTTCATTTTCACTCATTGTTTTGATCTGGGGTTCCTTTTATTCAGTTAGGAAGCCACTTGGACTGATTCTCTAATTTTCTGATCTTCTTTCTTCTCTTTCCCAACTCTTTTTTTTTTTTTTTTTTTTCTGTATTTTATGATAGAGTTCCTCAATTTTATCTTCTCTTCTGTGTTTAATTTCCAAGGGCTTCTTTTATTCTCTGAATGTCCCTTTTTCGATAGCGTCCTATTCCTACTGTGTTTAAAATAGCTTCCCTTTTGTCTGAGGATATGACTGATAGCTCTTTAGACATGTTCTTTCTACATTTCGGTCTCTATTTTTCATGTATGATTTTTCTCAAAAGTTAGGTGATCCCCAGTTCTCTACTCATATTTGAATATTATAATGAAAAGCTGATTCAAAGTCCTGAACCCATGCAGAGGCTTGCTGACTGATCTTCACTACAAGGGGATTTAACTAGGCATTTTGTTTGTTCCTAGGACTGCCATAAGGAAGTGCCACAAACTGAGTGTCTTAAAGCAATAGAATTTTATTACCTCGCTCTTCTGGGGCCGAGATATGGGCAGGGCCACTTTCCCTCTGAAACCTGTTGACGAGAATCCTCTCTTGCCTGTTCCTAGCTTCCAGTGGTTGGCAGGAAGCAGTCCTTCCAGTGGTTGGCAGGAAGCAGTCCTTGGTGATTCTTGCCTTTCAGGGGCAGCACTTCAGTCTCTGCCTCTGTTCTCCCTATGATGTTCTCCCTCATGTGTCTTTGTCTCTGAGTCTCTTTTTTTTCTCCTTTTAAAGACACCAGTCACATTGGATTAAGGGCTCACCATACCCCAAGATGACCTCATCCTAACTAATTATATCTTCAGTGACCCTCTTTCCAAGTGGGGTCACATTCTGAGGGTTAGAACTTTGTAGTACTCTTGCCAGACTACTGTAACAAAATGCCACACAATGAATAGCTTAGGCCACGTAAAGTTTTTTCTCACAGTTCCCTGGCTGCAAGTTCAAGGTGAAGGTGCCATCAGGGTTGGTTTTGGGGGAGGCCTCTTTGTAGCTTACGGACATTCCATCTGTGTCCTTATATGACCTTTTCTCTCTGCGTGCAGGGAGAGAGATTTCTCTAGGGTCTCTTACTCTTCTAATGAAGTGGGGACCCATCTGTTGAAGTGGAGCCCCATCCTTTGAAGTGAGGCCTCTTCCTTATGACCTTTTGAATCTTCATCACCTCCTTAAAGTTTCTATCTCTAAATACCATTACTCCAGGGGTTAGTTAGCACTTCAGCAAGCAAATTTTAGGGGAACGTGATCTATAACAGACTTCAGCATATCTTTCTGGGGGACACATCTCAACCCAACACAGTCATTTCCTCGGAAAATTATTAGTGTCTATATCTTCAGGTGTTTTCTTTTGTGCCAGGCAGATTGTTCACAGAGAAGACTCTTCCATTCTGAAAGGCACTTGGTTGCTGGCATTCTGGTAGGGAAACAAGGATTGGGGCCCTCAAATACTCAACTTATTATCTGTTACTTAATCCCTGTTGGCCCTACTCAACTGCCCCAGAGATTTGGAAATCCAACCGTTGCTCTTTCCGGAGAATAAGCCTCAGGGGGAGCGAGGGGTGTCATCAGACAGCTGGAGTTGGAGGCCACCCAAGGATCCACCTGCTCCTCACAGTATCCCTGCAGCCATCCTCCATTTGTCCTTTTTTAGCCAAGAATTATTGCCAATTTTTGAACCTTTTGGAAGCTCTTCAGTGTAAACTTGGGTTGCTTCTCAACTTTTCCCACCGTCCACTTACTCTTCAGTTTCCTCAGCTCTTCTGGGTCCGTTACTACTCATCCATTTCTTTCCTGAGTCCAAAAATGTTGCTGTTCTCTTCTCTATTCTTCCTGACTTAAGTCTTTCTGAAAAATCACTTTACTGTTATTTCAATGAGATTTGTAGTGGGAATACAATTAAATGTGTGTATTCTGGGATTGCAAAGAGTTGGACACAACTGAGCGACTAAACACACACACACACACACACACACACACATTCATTCTACTATGTTTACCCATATTTCCAAATTAACTTTATGAGTGGGATACTTGTGTTGATTTATATTGTCATATCAGTAATGCTTTTTTAAATGCTTTCTAAAATGTGTTCACCTATAGGTTAGAAGTAGTAACACATTATTTTTTTCAATCCTTAAAAATTTTAAATTTTAATTTTAGCTGATATGCAATGCATACACATGTATCTTGTCTTGAGTTATAGTTGTTCACAAATCAAGTTGTGATAAAATCAGTTTCTGTTTGGGACAGTTAAGAAGAATCACTTGGGATAGGTCATTTTTTAAAAATATTTATTTATATTTTTTATTTCAGCTGTTTGGGTATGCATTTTAATATTCTGCCATTTACCTTTTTAAATGTAAATTAATTCAATTGGAGGATAATTGCTTTACAATATTGTGTTGGTCATTATTCTTTAACGAAGTAAATCCACTTACATTTACCTAAAGTAGGTGATGAGTATGCTTTGTAAAGTTAATTTTTTGTGTTGGGATTGCTTATTTTATATATAATGCATGTTAGTATGTAATTTCACTGCCTGAAGTAATTGGTCCTCTTGTAATCAAGAGACATACTCTTCCTGTGTCTTCTGAAAATAATTTCTTCAGGATCATTACAGTGTATCCCCTTTAGGAAACAAATATTAAATTTAAATTAAGATTTATATTATCGGGGTTCAATAAAAGCCTAACACAATTCCTTCTAAACTTTAAAAATGTAGATAGTTCCCTGGAGGTCCAGTGGTTAGGACTCTGGGCTTCCGTTGCAGGGGCCTGGGCATGATCCTTGATAGGCCAAACAAAAAAAAAAAGGCAGCTAAAATTTAATAATGTGAATTAGAGTACTCCTTGACCTTTAGAAAGTAAAATGAAAGCATTCCTGCAATTTTCATGCTAAGACGGAGCTAGCAACCACAGCTGTCCAATGCAAATGCTTCATAAAACATACACAAAGAAAAGAATTCTCCCAGTAGCATTTAAACCTAAGAGGCTAAGTCGGGCTTATGCTAATATCTAGGAAGCATTTTACCAACTGTAGTGCCAATGGAAATAGATTTTAAAAATCAGGGGCAGAAACTGTTGTTTCCATTAAAGGAAATGTTGTTAAATAGTAAATTGGAGGAAGGCCTAGCCACCTCCACCCTAATCCTTAGTGATGGAACAGCTTAAAATTGTAAAAGCTACAGCAACCAAAAACACCAAAAAACTCAGCTGCCACCATCCTCCGTGCTACAGGAAAACCATGTTCAGAAGCGGCCAACTCTATCTCCCCCATATCTGTTCACAAACCATAGCCTCACTACTTTGAAGAAAACCCTCCAATAAGTCCCGAAAGGAGAAATAATAATTGAGTATGTGAGAATTCAGAAGTGCAATATTAGGCAAATTCAAAAGTAAAAGTGACGGTGATATATTTATTACAATTTATATTCTTGAATATTAACAGTTTCAAATGCAACAGTATAAACACCTTTATTTTGAACAAGCAGGAAGAAAAATGAAGCATTCAATTCACAAAGTTACAAACATATCAGAATTAAAGGAATCTGTAAAGAAAGTAGGGTAAATAAAGCAATAAAAATGCAGATGTAAACGAAAAACAAAAATCAAGAGAATTACAGTATATCTAAGAGTTGTTTCCTTGAGTAAATCTAACAAAAGGTACAGAGGAGAGTAGAAAAAAAATTTGATAAAATAAATAGGACAGGGTTTAAGTGACAGAAAATAAAATAATGGGGGGCTTTAAATGAATGCCTAACATAGTTCTTTCTAAAATTTTAGAGTAAATTTTCTTTAATTTAAAGATAGAATGTTTTCGAATAATGTAAGACATACCTGAAAAAGTGAAAAAAAGTGTTAATAGCTCAGTCGTGTCCGACTCTTTGCAACCCCATGGAGTGTAGCCTACCAGGCTCCTCTGTCCATGGAATTCTCCAGGCAAGAATAGTGGAGTGGATCACCATTCCCTCCTCCAAGGGGATCTTCCCAAACCAGGGATTGAACCCAGATCTCCTGCGTTACAAGCAGATGATTCACATTGAGCCACCAGGGAAGCCCTAATCTTTCCTTTTCCTTTTTAGCTACAGCTTACATTATTTAAGCAGAGAAGTTTCCTCTTTTACCCAATACCAGGATCTACCTTTGGAGTGTTCACATATGTACATCATCATTCCATTATGTAACTTTAGTAATGTAGTGCTTCACCAGCTACAGCTATAATCATCATATTGTCAGCCAGATTGCCATCACGCTGTGAAAGGTCCTCCTAAAAATATAAAAGCAAGAGCTGTTCCTGAAGACTTTAGCTAAGTAAGAAAAATAAAATCTGTCAGAAAACCTCACGTAATTTTAAAAGCTCACGAGTGGTATGTTAACTTCAGAAATACAATAGATTGTAAAAAGATTGAAGATAGTTTGATTAACTATAAAAATTTTAAATATATAGAATTATATAGACTGATTGCTTCTCTTAAACCACAGATTCAGACTCTGCAGGTAAAATTGAAAAATTCATCAAAAGGTCTTGAAAAGTCACAGAAATAGATGGAGTTAAGTAATTTTATTTGAAAATATCAACTTTCAAAGGTTTCCAACAGCATCTTTTAAATAAAGGTTTAACACTTCAATGTTATTGCATTATATTCTTCTTTAAAAGATTGTCAGAATAAATTATTAGAGCCAGCTGGAAACGTCTTTGCCAGTGACGTGATGTTTGAATATAATTTCAACCTGCCCATCAATGTTCTTACTTCCTCTGTAGGAAGCAGATTTAGACATACTCTTGGGGAGAAAACTCTAAGGGCACTTCCACCTTGGGCAGGGAGACGGCTTCCATCCAGTGATCCGTGTCCATATAGCTCTGGACTCTAGGATGGACCATCCTGTGTGGGACTTCTGGGCAGAAGAGCCAATAGGCTGCCCTACCCTGGGTACTTTACTCAAAGCTTTTGTCTTTTCAACTGGTAGCCATAAACAACGCCTCTGAGAAGTGGGCTAAAGGCTCAGTTCTTCTAGTTTTTGAGGTTCTTATTTTAAAAAATGATGATGTGCCTAAACAGTGTTATGAAAACAACGGCTTATTTTCTTTATAGTGAACAAATTATCAAACTGTGTTCATCTTGCTTCCAAACCCAAGGCTCTTTTTACATTTTCTTCGTGAATGATAGATACCACCTCCTTCTAACTGGTATTTTCAGAAAAAACACTGGGTACCTGCCACTGCAATCCTTGTCACACTTTGAGGAACACTAGAATCTCCCTGGGATCTTGTTTAAAATGCAGATTCTAATTAAGTAGTTCTGGCCTGGGCTTGAGATTCTGCATTTCCAGCAGGTGCCCAGATGCTACCAGTGCTGGTAGTCTGCACACCACAGTTCAGGTAGCAAGAATTTTGTGCATGTTCTCAACTCTGCTTACGTATTACAAATTCATAGAGCTTGCCTTCTAGACACCTTGCTGCCCTCTCTCTTCCCCGAGATGATGGAGCCTCAGAATCTACATAATTGCTTTTAATTCCCAAGTAATTCTTATCCACAGCCAAACTGAAAAGCATTGACTAAGAGAGGTATCTTACTATATTCTGAAAAGTGAATAATTACCACATTGTGCTTTTTTAGGTATAAGTTTAGGTAGGCAGATGGGCACAAAATAACAGATTGTTTTAGAAACATCTGTATGTAAATGGACTAACAAATTGGAATATATTATTTTAAAAATTAAAACAAAATTTCTGGTCACACTGTGTGGCACGTGGTATCTTAGTTCGACCAGGGAGCAAATCTGCGCCCCTTGCAGTGGAAGCTCAGAGTCTTAACCACTGGAAAGTCCCAAAAAATAATATTTTAATAAAGTTAAGCATACTATACCATGGGGTGGTAAGGGCTTTGGGTGTTCTCCTAGTTTCCGTACATATTTCTACATCAATGAAGTTTCCCTTTGGAATCATCCGCCTCTCTTCCTGTGCCGTTCCTCCCACCTTTTTGTTCCCCTCACTGTGTTACTCACGGTGATCATAGTGTCCTGCCCACTGTACACATCCATCTGCTCCATACCCCAAGTATCCCATGCCCTCACTCAAATGTGAACCTCAGTTCTCTATGTGAGGCTGACTGCACATGCTTTTGAAGGAAAATAAGTTGATAGCACACATCCACTTGTCAGTCACAACAGATGTGTTCCTTCCTAGAGGTGTTTTTTGTTTTTTTTTTCTTCCAGTCATTGCTTCTTGAGAAGATGCTGTTTTCCCATGTAGTATTTAGGCTGCTTCTTACTGTTTGAATGATTATTGTATGTTTGACATATGCTGCTGCTTCTGCTAAGTTGCTTCAGTTCAGTTCAGTTCAGTTGCTCAGTCGTGTCCGACTCTTTGCGACCCCATGAATCGCAGCACGCCAGGCCTCCCTGTCCATCACCAACTCCCGGAGTTCACTCAGACTCACGCCCATTGAGTCAGTGATGCCATCCAGCCATCTCATCCTCTGTCGTCCTCTTCTCCTCCTGCCCCTAATCCTTTCCAGCATCAGAGTCTTTTCCAATGAGTCAACCCTTCGCATGAGATGGCCAAAGTACTGGAGTTTCAGCTTTAGCATCATTCCTTCCAAAGAAATCCCAGGGCTGATCTCCTTCAGAATGGACTGGTTGGATCTCCTTGCAGTCCAAGGGACTCTCAAGAGTCTTCTCCAACACCACAGTTCAAAAGCATCAATTCTTCGGCGCTCAGCCTTCTTCACAGTCCAACTCTCACATCCATACATGACCACTGGAAAAACCATAGCCTTGACTAGCCGGACCTTAGTCGACAAAGTAATGTCTCTACCTTTGAATATGCTATCTAGGTTGGTCACAACTTTTCTTCCAAGGAGTAAGCGTCTTTTAATTTCATGGCTGCAATCATCATCTGCAGTGATTTTGGAGTCTAAAAAAACAAAGTCTGACACTGTTTCCACTGTTTCCCCATCTATTTCCCATGAAGTGATGGGACTGGATGCCATGATCTTCGTTTTCTGAATGTTGAGCTTTATGCCAACTTTTTTACTCTCCTCTTTCACTTCCATCAAGAGGCTCTTTAGTTCCTCTTCACTTTCTGCCATAAGGGTGGTGTCATCTGCATATCTGAGGTTATTGATATTTCTCCCAGCAATCTTGATTCCAGCTTTTGTTTCTTCCAGTCCAGCGTTTCTCTTGATGTATTCTGCATATAAGATGAATAAGCAGGGTGACAATATACAGCCGTGACATATTCCTTTTCCTATTTGGAGCCAGTCTGTTGTTCCATGTCCAGTGCTAACTGTTGCTTCCTGACCTGCATACAGATTTCTCAAGAGGCAGGTTAGGTGGTCTGATATTTCCATCTCTCTCAGAATTTTCCACAGTTTCTTGTGATCCACACAGTCGAAGGCTTTGGCATAGTCAATAAAGCAGAAATAGATGTTTTTCTGGAACTCTTGCTTTTTTCATGATCCAGCAGATGTTGGCAATGTGATCTCTGGTTCCTCTGCCTTTTCTAAAACCAGCTTGAAGATCAAGAAGTTCACGGTTCATGTATTGCTGAAGCCTGGCTTCAGTCGTGTCCAACTCTGTGTGACCCCATAGATGGCAGCTCACCAGGCTCCCCCGTCCCCGAGATTCTCCAGGCAAGAACACTGGAGTGGGTTGCCATTTCCTTCTCCAATGCATGAAAGTGAAAAGTGAAAGTGAAGTCGCTCAGTCATGTCCGACTCTTAGTGACCCCATGGACTGCAGTCCACCAGGCTCCTCTGTCCATGGGATTTTCCAGGCAAGAGTACTTGAGTGGGGTGCCATTGCCTTCTCCGTGACATATGCTATTGAGCCTATAAAGCTACAACTTGTATAAAGAAAGTGGTATCTTTTACTTGAAGAAGGAAAGTTTTCATCTACTGTGTTAGTCATAATCTTGCCAGTCATCTGGAAAAAAAAGTATACCTTCCAGTGGCTATATTAGTTCACGTGTGGAAATAGCAAGGTGGAGTTGACTGTGTAAAGATTCATGAGAAACTGGGGGACCTGTGTGCCTAAGAAGTGGTGCCAGCCATTGGGAATGCCTCAGGTTGGAAGTGCAGTGGCCCAGGACTTTGGGAACACTAAGGGAATAAAGAAGGTAAGATGACAGTTTAGTGTGGAAGCAGGATAATTGGGATGGCCATTTAACCCAGTTTACTCCTTTCTGTCTGCATAGACTCTGTCCCATGCTAAAATCCACGAGAAATTCTGTGCAGTTGTATTAAAAGTGAACTGTGTCTCTACCAATATTTATTATTCCAAATGAATCAATAAGACTTCAAATAATTGAAAAAGTGAAGTGCAAATTACCAGCCAGTGTGGATGCAGAGTTATTTTGTACTAAGAGGTCATTCTTTCCTAAATTCTGCTCCTGGGAACAATTCCCATAAGCAGTTCCTGCTTTTTTATCTTCTTTTCAACACTTCTTTTAAATTAATTATCATCTAGCTTTTAAACATTTTTGTGTTTTTTCCTTCTCTCAAGTTCCTCAAACTTACATGGGATCAGGGATGAGATACATGGGGCTTCTGTGACTCAAGAGCATTGAGGAAAAACCAAGGTAATCTTGTGAAAGAGTATCCATTTCTAGTTGCAGGCTGCCCCATTTTAATTCATTTTAACACCAAATGCATCTGTATAATATGGGACTTTCCTCCTCAGAACAACAGGATATTCTGTGAGGTCTTTGGCAGTGATGTCTGGAAACTGCAGGTAAACCATGATGCAAGTTCAGCATCTGAAAGTATTAATATAACTGACTCCCAAACACCCTAGTTCCTGGCAAGCTATAGAAAGTTAAAACAGTAGGGCCGTGAGGGAGGAAGCACCTCAAAGCCAGGGAAATGCAAATCAATCCTAGTCTAACATAGTTTCCCCAGTGCATGCCCCTCTTTTTTAAGGAAAAAGTATTTCAACCAATGTCTGTATTCACTGTGGATTGAACTTCAACTAGCTTATTTTCAAGCATGCTTCTAACTTGGCACAGCTCTGGGAAAAATCCCATAATTGAGCCATCTGGGTTGGATAAAAAAGGGCGTTTTTCTATTTGATTTCTCACATTTTGTTCCTCTTTGTTTTTAATGGGGAAAAATCATTATGAAATAACCAAATTATTGCATAATGTTACTGAAACAAGAGAAACCTTTTCAACTCGATCCTGTTTCTAAAGAAATCTCTATTAGAAGTTCTCTCTGTTGTCTCTGAAATGTGGTGTAGAATGAATCTTTTGGGTGAGCTGACTTGAGGCAATAACTAATGGTCAGAAAATAAAGTTCTCTTTGGGTGGTCTGAAATTCAGCAGTGTTTATTTCTTTTCAGACTCAGCAAGGATTTTTTTTCCCCAGTGAAGCATATTTTAGCATTTTATGCTCTGGATTTACTTAGTGTGGTTATAATTGAAATCACTAAGCATATGTAATTTTTCATTTTTTCTGAAAAACCAGCATTAATTGCCTATGATTCAAATAATCTGAAATTAAGAGACACTGGAAAGTTGTTTAATATCTGATAACTTTGAAAACAACTTTGATAAAATAGACTGTTATATGTTATGAATTCCTCTTTGCAGTCTAGAGTTATTTGTTTGAATTTTTCATCAGTTCAGACCTTAACATTAAGAAACTGTTCAGTAAAAGCCTTCCTGTATATTTGGTTTATTAGGTACAGGGATGGCTATGTCCTAGGAACATGATGATGAACAAGACAGTTTCAGTCCCTCTTGGAGGTCAAAGCAATCAACCTTAAAGGAAATCAGTCCTGAATATTCATTGGAAGGTTGCATGCTGAAGCTGAAGCTCCAATACTTTGGCTTCCTGATGTGTCCAGCTAACTCATTGGAAAAGACCCTGATGCTGAGAAAGATTGAAGGCAGGAAGAGAAGGGGGGAACAGAGGACGAGATAGTTGGATAGCATCATCAACTCAATTGACACAAATTTGAGCTAACTCTGGGAGATAAACGAGGACAGGGGAGCCTGGCATGCTGCAATCCATGGGGTGGCAAAGAGTTGGACACGACTTAGCAACTGAACAACAACAACATTGGTTATAATAGTCAAAAGGCAGAAGCAGATGTTATACAAACCTTTACACAGATACACTGCAAGGGAAAGTAGATTATATATGCACAAAGATTATATATGACCTTAGGAGGGGGTGGAGGCAGTTAGGAAGGCTTTCCTTTGGATATGAAAAAATGTCATTCATACAAGGCAAATGAATAATATATAGTATATTAAAATATTACTAGTTGTATTACTAGGGTCAAACATTGTGCTGATAATCACTTATTATCCATTTATATGTCTTCTTTTACTCATCCCTCCCATGAAAGCTGCTTCTGCATAGGAATGCCTTGACATCCAGGTTTATGACCATATCATATCAAAGCATTTTGTTTGTAATAGCCCCAGAGTACTATGTGTCAAGTTAACATATCTTTTTTGTCGTTGCACATGTACAACTAAACCACAAGGCTGCTTATTGTCACCCTGTTTATTTAACTAATACGCTGAGCACTTCATGAAAAATGCCAGTCTGGATGAATCACAAGCTGGAATCAAGATTGGTGGGAGAAACATCAACAACTTCAGATATGTGGATGATACCACTCTAATGGCAGAAAGCGAAGAAGAACTAGAGGGACTAAAGAACCTCTTGATGAGGGTGAAGAAGGAGAGAGAAAAGGCTGCCTTAAAACTCAGTATTAAAAAAACTAAGATCATAGCATCCAGCCCCATCAGTTCATGGCAAATAGAAGGAAAAAGGTGGAAACAGTGACAGATTTCCACTTCTTGGGCTCTAAAATCATTGCAGATGGTGACTGCAGTCATGAGATTAGAAGATGATTGCTTCTTGGCAGGAAAGCTATGACAAACCTAGACAGTATGTTAAAAAGCAAAGACATCATTTTGCTGGCAAAGCTCCTGTGTAGTCAATGCTTTGGTCTTCCCAGTGGTCACGTACGGTTGTGAGAGCTGGACCTTAAACAGGGCAGAGCGCCAAAGAATTGATGCTTTGGAACTGTAGTGCAAGGAGATCAAACCAGTCAGTCTTAAAAGAAATCAACCCTGAATACTCATTGGAAGGACCGATGCTGAAACTGGGGCTCCAATAATTTGGTCACCTGATGGGAACAGCTCACTCATTGGAAAAGGCCTGATGCTGAGAAAGATTGAAGGCAGAAGGAGAAGGGGACAACAGAGGATGAGATGGCTGGATGGTATCACTGAAGCAATGGACATGAACTTGAGCAAACTCCAGGAGATGGTGAGGGACAGGGAGGCCTGACTTGCTGCAGTCCATGGGGTCTAAGAGTCAGACATGACCAGGCGACGGAACAACAAATATCATTTAACATACATTATTGTTAATGTCATTGTTATCATAATACCACAGTGCTCATAGCATAGCAAGAATAAGTTATGTAAAGATACAATTTGAGAAAGATGCCTTTGAATTAATATGCCTTCACCAGAGTTCTCCATAACTCTTGTGAATGTACAGCAATGAGCCTCACATCAGAACAGGATATTCCTCAATATAAATATACTCATTGCTCTCAACTTCTGTGATGGAAATCAGGAGGATTATTTTACAGATATAGTTTACTTTTTATTTGCTTTATTTGTATATCCTGGGATCTGAATCAATTGCATTGCAAATTCTGTCTCAGAATATTGAATCATAAAAACTTGTTTTGTTGAAAAATGTTTAAAAACCATGAAATGAGGCCTGCTTTTCTTTTGGCATCAGGAATAGGTAAATGCATGCCTATTAAGTGGAGCATGGTCTTTTGATAGTAAATTTAGCCTATGAGTACATTCATTTTACAGTATTCACTCAGGCTTAAAATATCCTAATTCCTTTGAGAGAGTAAAGCAAGAATGCTATCACATGACTGTCTGGGTTTGTAAAATGCTAAGTCTTACAAAAGCCTTCTGGATTTTGAGTAATAAAGCAAGTACTGGCTTGTTAAGTAGGATAATCTAATCCATGCACTGTATAAACCAGAATGTAATTTTAGATACTGTGGTTTTATATCACAGATGACTCTGTTTTTGAAAGAACTTACCAAACTATAAGAGTATATTTTCTTAGAAAATAAATCTATTTTGATACTTAAATGATTTTAGCATTTCATTTGGGTAATTTTTATTTGCAAATATTTTATTTTTTAAAAACATTCATCACATTTCTCTAGTTATGAAAAATATGGTAGGGGAAATGTGTCCCAAGATTGACAAATGATTGCCATTTTATTGTGACTACTTCAAAAGAACTTTATTAGCAAATAATTAGGAAAAGGAAAGAAATTATATTATTGTTCATAACTTAGCCCAGGTCACTAATAATTTAATAAATATTTCTTAACATTTCTTTTGTGCCAGGTACTATAATAATCATTAGGTATATTCTTGGGAAAACAAAACCAAAGTCAGCAAAATAGGCCATTGAACAACTGTTTTTCATGTAGTCTTCACACTGATTAGTTTGAATATTTTGGCTTACCACTCAGAATATAATTATTTTAAACTTTATGCATATTTCTAATGAGCGTCTGTATCTGATTTCTTGGCCTACTGAAAGTACCAAGGGATTTCTGTAAGTCACATGTACTGATATTACAGACAATAACAAATTTATACAAGTAGAGGCCGCACTATCCAAAGGATAATGAAAGTAATTTAAAATAATATTTCTCTGGCTTTGCCCCAGTCTGCTGCATGAGAACATCAATCTTGCCTATCTTCCAGTTTCTTCTCAAATACTTTTTTTTTTTTTGGCTGCCCCAGATCTTCATTGCAGTATGTGGGATCTGGTTCTCTGTGCAGGGATCGAACCTGAGCCCCCTGCATTAGGAGCTCAGAGTCTTAGCCACCGGACCACCAGGAGAATCCCCCCAATATTTCTGAGAGCCCCCTGGGGATATCTCAGGCAGAGTTTCTTAAAATGATACTCCTCTTCTCCATTTCCAGGTCACTGTGGTAGTAGCATCCATCGGTGCCACCCAGGGCATTAGCTGTGTCACAGGTTGCAGCCAACAGTACTTTGACTGATATCCACCTAATTCTGGAACCATGGCTCTTTCAGTCCCCACAGAGGTTAGAGGATAACCTTTTATATTAGCGTAGGCTAAGCTGCTGTAATTATAAGTAAGCAGGTAAGTTGCTCACTCAATCATGTCTGACTCTTTACAACCCTTGGACTGTAGTGCGCCAGGCTTCTCTGTCCATGGAATTTCCCATACAAGAATCCTGGAGTGGGTTGCCATTTCCTACTCCAGGGGATCTTACCAACCCAAGGATCAAACCTACATCTCTTGTGTNTCGCTTCAGTTGTGTCCGACTCTGTGTGACCCTATAGACGGCAGCCCACCAGGCTCCCCCGTCCCTGGGACTTTCCAGGCAAGAACACTGGAATGGGTTGCCATTTCCTTCTCCAGTGCATGAAAGTGAAAAGTGAAAGTGAATTTGCTCAGTCGTGTCCGACTCTTCGTGACCCCATGGACTGTAGCCCCCCAGGCTCCTCTGCCCATGTTCTGGGCTCATCTAAATTCAAACCCTGAGGCTTCTGAGCTCCCTGAAGACAGGAACATTTTGTCTAATGATGTAAAATGTTCTACAGAATACTTTTTAATTACTTTGACTTTTGTTTTCTCATCATAACCTTTCTGTTATTTTCTCTTTGATTTTTAGGACTAAATTTAACATACACAGTGTATATACACTTCAGTAGAGAACAGGCTCTAAATGCAGGATATAGAATTACCTTGTGGTTAGTAACTCCCTTCCAGCTTACGAAGACTGCTGTTTCCACACATATTTTCCTCCGCAGACTAGAACCTATCTTCATTTTTCTTATACTTTTTAGCTTAATAGTGTATAAACCAAATGCAAGAAAGTAAATCAAGCATTATTAATTTAAACAAAATATAAATACCTTTTAGTATTGTTTTTGACAAGTGGCTATAATTTCCTGCTTATGCCCTCAAAATGTAGAAACTGATTTTCTTTTAATGATGGGAGTAAGGGATACTGGAAAGATGATGAAGAAATAGGGCAGATATTCTTATAGTGTATTATGTTAACAATTAAAACTTCATTATACCCTCTGTGATGACTTCTGGGATGAGGAGGTGGTAGAAGGGAGGTTGAAGATGGAGGGGATATATGTATACTTATAGCTGATTCACATTGTTGTACAGCAGAAATCAACACACTGTAAAGCAATTATCTTCCAATTAAAAAAAAATTCACTATACCATCTATGACTAATTTTGTAATATAAAGAAATTTTTGAAAAAATATAAATCACTCATCTGCCTAAATATTATACCGTTTTAATTTTTTTAATATTTATCCCTATCTAACTATAACCATACTGCACATTTGCACCCATATTTTGCATGATTTAGAATCCTGAGGTGGAGGGGAGGCGTTTTCTCCTAACATTTTATTGCAAACATAATTCCCTTATTAATGGATTTTTTGTGCAGAATATTTAAAAATTGGAATAGCTCTGCCTTTAAATGCAATTATTTTATAGTGACACCTCTCCTTTAAAGTGGTCACATTGGATACTTATAATTTATATAGTATTTTTGAAGTTCACAGTTGTATAATAGTTTCCCCCTATGTTATTTCTATTCTGGTGTCATTAGAAAACATAAAGTGAAAAGAAATGAATTTTCAAAGTGATAATGGCTGTTGAAGTGCTGTGAGTCCTCAAGGAAGGTACACAGCCTCTTTTTGCTTTTCCCTATATGGTAGCTGGCCTTTTTTTTTTTTTTTTTTTTTTTTTTGGATTGATAGTACCAGGTGTAGAGGGCTAATTACTCAAGAGCTAGATTAAAATCCTGACTGTATATAGATCATATACATCTTGGTGTTGGTCCTTGCTCACCTTTCATGTAACCCTGAAGCAACATCTTAGTGAATGGTGTAATCTACCCCTGTAGATACCCATGACCATACTTATGGTTTGGTACTGAACCTCTCCATATAAACTCCAGTGTTTACATTCAAACATACTGCTATCTATAGAGAACTCTGTAGCAGTCATGAGTAATGAAAAAAAAAAAGGCTTAAAAAGAATAGTTTACTTATTATATATTCAGTATCAGCCCCGTACCAGGTATACTCAGAGAACAGAAGAAGCCTAAGATTTGTCCCTCTCTTCTATTTTCTTAAAATCTTATCCCGAAGGCAAAATATATAGAGCACAGTCACAGAACTAACATTAATGTGAGTTCATTTGTGAGATACACCCTAAGTAACTAGTTGATGATAATCATTAAAGATACTGAAGTCTGTGGATGATGTAAAGCTAGACTGATTCAACAGCACTTTGACTTATTTGCATGCTGAGATGTACTTTCTTGAGTGGGAGGGTTTGGGGGTTAAGAATATAGGATATTACGGATGTGTATTACCATCTGTTTGGCGATGGCAAAAAAAGTCACGAATTGCTGAGAGGACACAAAACTACAATGACTGGAACAGAGAAAATGACAGTTCTGCGAAAACCAGGCATGTGTTTCAGACGAGCACTGGTCACTTCCTTTTAGTGTGTGTCTGAAGTCCTTTGTCATCCTCTATTTAATAAATAAATGATGTCTGATAAAAAGAGAGTATAATAAATTAAACCTTGCCAAGAATGTTTAAAGATAGGTGGAATCCAACTACTTTTATTGAGAATATAGATCCTTTTGGTGGCTCAGACAGTAAAGAATCCATCTGCAATCAGGAGACCCTGGTTCAATCCCTGGGTCGGGAAGATCCCCTGGAGAAAGGAATTGCAGCCCACTCCAGTATTCTTGCCTGATGAATTCCCTGGACAGAGGAGTAGGCGACAGTCTATTGTCACAAAGAGTCAGACACGGCTGAGCAACTAACACTTTCACTTTTCACTAGACCCTTTAATTATGCTTTTTCATAATTCAAAGACTATGGTAGAAATTACAAAGCTTAAGTGGGGTATGGAAATGGTGTTCAGGTTTGACATAATAGGATATCACTAAGAGAGCTAATCTAAGACTCATGAATCAAGACATTTTTCTTCAATGTAAAATACACATTAGCAGTTACATTGGGATGTTTGTAACGCCTTAGGCTTTGAAATTTAAAGATGAACCATTATGGATGAGTTTCTACAGTACCATTATAAGTAGAGGCAATCATAAATTCATATGTGTGGGAAGAAGAAATAATAAGTGTAAAAAAACCTTTAGAAGAATATTTTTAATCCATCTATAAATAAGAAATGAGTCATCTGTACGCTATGCAAATTTTCAAACTGGGTAAATTTAGAAATTATTTTTTTCTCTTTACAAAGCTTTATACTTTGGGAGGAAATGTAGTTATGTCTGAAAAGTTCAGAAATGTTCCTTTCAAAGCTGTGCAATGACGAAAAGCATTGAGCATTCTGCAGTGATGGAGATACTCTCTACCTGCGCTGTCACTAGCCACATGTGGCTAGTGAGCATTTGAAATGTAACTCGTGCAATTAAGGAGCTGAATTTCTTCTTTCTCTCAATTTTAGTTAACTTTAAAGACCCACTTGTGCCTCGCGTTAAGTGCCATATTGTTAAGGCTTTAAGTCAAATTTTGTAGTAGTAGATATGCTTTGCCAGATGGTGAATTCATTAACTGAATATCATTTCATGCTCAAGATTCTTTGGCTCGTAAATTTTTTTGTGTGGTGTTCTAGGTAAAGCCATTACCATTCCTAACTTGACTTAGCTTTGAAACAGCATCTCTTTTACTTTAAAAAAGTTCTTATGAATCATATCAGCCTCAAGGTGCTAGTTCTAGGAGAGAGCAATATTATGGATGATGTTTATAGTCAGGATAAGCTCATGATACTTTATATATATATTTTTTTTTTACATTTTCAAGTTAAATTTAAAGCAGAAATGTTTGGGAGTGAAATGTACTGATGTCTACAACTTGCTCTGAAATGCATTAAAAATTGATTGATGGTTGGATAGATGGTAAATTAGTAATAAACCAGATCCAGCAAAATATAAATGCTATATGGGTATCCACTGTAGAAGTCTTTCAACTTCTCTGAAAGTTTCATTATGAAATGAATCAGCTTCATGATAAAATGTTGGGGGAAAGTTAAAATGCAAACATATTAAGTATTTTAAAATGCACCTTTTTTTCTTGGGTCTATCGCTTCTCTGTTAAACAGAGCCAAGGAGCAATAACTGAACGTTTGCGAAGTTTCAGTATGCATGATCTAACAGCCATTCAAGGTGATGAGCCTGTGGGACAAAGACCGTACCCGCCTCTCCCAGAAACAAAAAAGAAAAGCAAGCCAGGCTCCGGCGAGGCAGCAGGTGCGCTTGTTTTGTTTTCACGTATTCTGTCATAATTGGGATCTTGAGTCAAGATGGGTACCAGCTGTCTGAATTTGGGTAAACTAAATTTATCTTTAGTTTGGCATCACCGACTCGATGGACATGAGTTTGATTAAGCTCCGGGAGTTGGTGATGGACAGGGAAGCCTGGCTGCTGCAGTCCATGGGGTCACAAAGAGTAAGACACGACTGAGCGACTGAACTGAACTAAAATTTATCTTTAAGCTTCTGTTTTTGTTCTTTAAATAAGGCTGCTACTACTAAGTCACTTCAGTCGTGTTCGACTCTGTGCAACCCCATAGACGGCAGCCCACCAGGCTCCCCCGTCCCTGGGATTCTCCAGGCAAGAACACTGGAGTGGGTTGCCATTTCCTTCTCCAGTGCATGAAAGTGAAAGGTGAAAGTGAAGTCGCTCAGTCATGTCCGACTCTTAGCGACCCCATGGACTGCAGCCTAACAGGCTCCTCCGTCCATGGGATTTTCCAGGCAAGAGTACTGGAGTGGGGTGCCATTGCCTTCTCCTCTAAATAAGGCTAGTGCTTGCCTTTTGTTGACTCTGGAGAGAATGCCACTGAGAAAGTAGCAATAGCCCCACGTGCTGCCATGAATTTCTAGATGCAGTGAATGTGGTCATCTGCCACCACCAGCACTAGTCTTGACCTGTGCTCTCTACTCCAGTTACTCAAACTGTGTAGTGACATCTGAAGAGTTTAAACCCTCTTTACTGTAAGTGCTGTGAACAAATAAGGATATTGAACCATAAGATGAAAAGTTTTAAGCAGTGACAGAGGAGCAGTTTGAAAATGAGATTACTCCAATGGAAAAATGTCTTGAAATTATGAATTATAGACCAAAAACCCACTTGTTCTAATATAAATTATAAGCATGTCATGGTTGATATGTTCTAAAACTTTAATAAATTGTGATCTTAGAAACATGCACACAAACAAAAAGACATGGTTCTTGCAGTCTGGTTTTTTTTTTTCACATGTAAGAAAATTATGGTTCAAGGCTCAACTGAGAACTAAGATTTTCAGGACATTTCTTATTAGTGTCTTATTAGGCCTATAAAGTACAGGGCTACTGGATCTTTTTATTTTTTTCCAAGTAGAAGTTTTCTTTTGAAGTACATGAAAATCATTCTTTATAATTAAAACCAACTTGAAAAGAATAGTTCCTTCTTATAAAGAAAAACTAATGAAATTTCTTCTAAGTTCTCCCTGGAATAACTTTAAAAAATTGGTGGCTATTATCTAAAAAGTAATAATTAAGTACTGGCCGTTGAGTAAGGTACTAATGCCTTTAAGAATGAGTAAACTTTGAACCTTGAATCATCATCCTTAATACTTTAATAATGTAAAAAGTAGCTCCTAATATAAGGCATTTTCATAATAGGCATTTAAAAAAATTAGGTATACTGACTTTGAATATGGGATCTGCTATATATATTTTGCTGATTTGGACCAGTAATCTGAGTCCTTTATCAGTAGTTGATTCATAATTATACCTTAATATTGGTTAAGAACTATATTCCAGTTATTTAAAGGAAAACAGGATTATAAATTTGAAAATCCATGACACCATTTTTATGGGATCCATCTATTAAATTTAAAATGCTGCGACTAAAATATTTTAAGATAACAAGGTGCTAATTAGTTCTTCTGTTAAATTTTAAACTGTGAATTAAAATAACAAGAAAGTTGGGAAACAAACATTCTCGTATACTTTTTATGAATGTTTAATGTATAACAATCTTTTTGGATGACAGTCTAGTAACAGTTATCAAAATGTATTCTCTAACTCAGCAAGAAACTTCTAGGAATAGTCATAAAGAAATAATCAGGCAAGTGTTCAAAGACATAGGTACAAAGATATATGAATGTTCATTTTATTAATGTTTATAGTAACAAAATATTGGAACAAACCAAACTCCTAAGAGAATGGTTAAGCAAAAGGTCAGCTATTAGCAGTGAAAAATAATAATGTGAGTGTATATTGATACTTACTGACATGAAAACATCCAGACTGAGAGGGAAAAACAACAATAATGAAACAGTGTGTTTGCTATGATCCTGTACCATAGAGGCACAATAGACAGATGGGTGAAATGGATTAATATATGTAAGTTTATTTTTAAGATTTATGTATGTAGAAGACAGTCTGAAAGGTATTATGAAAATGCTAACACCATTTAGCTCTGAGTTATGGGATTCTAGTGATTTTTTTAAAAATTAACCCATTACTCTTAAAATCAGAAATAAAACAACTCTTCTCCTTTAATTAAGGTATTCATTTTCTTATATCTTGAATTTTTTTCTATTTTATTTACTTCTAAAATTCCTCAAGAAAGAAAGCAAGTTGGTAAGTTTTTCAGTGTGGGAATTACATTTACAATTATATTTACATAAATCTGTTTACTAGTTCATGTAATCAATACATTTAACTCAGAACACAAGCAAATTCAACTATTTGAAAAAGTAGTTCCCTCTTAAAAGCTAAATGGCTTGCTCTGAGCAGTTTGAGGTTGGCTGATCAAGAGAAGTCTTGCTTTGATGAAGTTATTCTAGTTCACATGTTGTCACTATGGGGAAAAGAGCTACCTCCAAATGCTTTTTGTAAGAAAATAGACACCTTGAACATGATGTTCACTTCCTTAGAAAGAACACCACCTTCTCATAAGTGGAAATATTTTTTCTGCAAAGAAGCTGCTGCTCTCATGTTAGTTAAAAGTGCTTCAGTATTCATTTTCGATATACCAGTACATAAAGGGAGTTATTTTGTCTTGTTTTCAATGCTCTATATATTTATTTAACCCTGAAGATGACTATGCAGGTTAGATATTTTTATCCTTATTTTGTAGATGAATAAAGTGAGACCTAAGGAGATTAAATTACTTGTCAAAGACCACATACTCAATGACAGAAATGAAGTATCCAAGGTTTTTCATCTAATCCTCTCTTTTTACTTTATAAAGAGACTACACTTAGTCAGACACTTGGGCTGGAACAAGGACTTCAAACAATCTAGCAGGAGGGGACCTTAGAAATGCTTTAGTCAAAGAAGGCCAATAGATGACATCTCTTCGTGCCCATGGCAGACATTGCTAATGGATTGCAGCACTTCCCATGCTGGCTCAGAATCGCGCTCAGCATAGCACCCCAGACAGCTCTACTGGCTCAGGGTTGGCATTCATGTATTAATAGTAACCTCTTCATCTCCCGCCTGCCTCAACAACCTCACCGGATAAGAAAACTGAGGCCCAGAGAGGCAAGACTCACTCAGGTTCTTACAGTAATAGGTAGCAAGGTGCTCACTCATTTCTCCTCTCATGGATCCAGGGCTTCTTCCAGCACAATAGCTAAGGCTTCCTTCTCCCAAGTCAGACCTTCCATGCTTCTGCACTTACATTAATACATGGAAACTGCTTCAAACATGCCTGGTCTTTGCTAGGTGCTGGATCAGTATCGGCTATTCTTATTATAAAGGGGTGGGAGGGAGGAGAGACTTTAAATATACCAATTCTAAGATGTACAAGCTATGAATAAAACCTGGTCAGTCTGCATAAGCATTTGCTCGTTTCCTAAAATGGTAACAGAGCACTGGGTTGAAGCTGGCCAAACAGCTGTAGCCTCAGGCCTCAGGGCCCCTGGCAACACAGACTTCTTGTTCTTAGGTTCTTAGGCACTGCCCCTCAGGAATGTGCATGGACAGCACCATTCTGAGGACCTTGTCCAGTCTAGATTGATGATGGAAAACGGCTGACCTGAGCATCACCTTTGTTTGCCAGCAGCACCCCACCAGCTTCACCTTGCCTGGGCTTGGCAGACCTGCTCAGCCAGCTCGCTGGGTTCCTGTTCAGACAGGGCCTCTAGATTTGGGCTTTCCTCATAATCTCGGGTCTTCTCTCCCAAAGACTTTAAAATTGTTGGACAACTCTGATTAATACTATTTCCACCATGCATATCAGAATTTTCATAATGCTTATTTTCAGGCTTTCACGTGAAATAGAAAAGGCATGTTTTTAGTGAAGATATTTGATTTGACTCCTTTTTTTTTTTTTGGATGCAGTTTAGTCTTAATAACTTGCTAAGTTAAGCTGATCAGCTTCACCTCCTAACAAATCCCAAGCTTGGCTACTCCCTGCTCAATCCTTGGACTCCATCATTTCTGACTTGTTGTACTGCAGTAACCTCCCTGCTTCCAGTCTTACCCACTTACGATTCATTCTCTAAAGTACAAAAGAACCAAAACATAGTCATGTCACCCTCCTGCTTAAACTGCTTCAGTGCCCTCTCCCCTTTGTTCTCTGATGAAGTCCTACCTCAGCAGCATGTGGTGTATTAGCTCCCCAGCCTTGGCATGCCACTGCTTCCTGTGCTGGTTGTATAGAGTCACGAGCCTTTCAGAATTCAGCTTGGCCACCACCTCCTGCAAGAAGTCTCCTCTCACAACCCGCTTCCTTCTGCTGCGTGCTCCCGGAGCACCTTGTCCTTGTCTTCTATTTATAGCAGTCATTACGGCTCTGTCTCTGCTGCTGGACTGTGTATTTCTCAGGATAGACAAGGACAGTTAGGTCTTTTGAACCTTGTATCCCCCACAACTTAGTATACTGCCGCACACATAGCAGTATTTTAAAAATACTTGTGGGGACTTCCCTGGTGGTCTGTTAGCTAAGAATCTGCCTGCCAGTGCAGGGGACAGGGGTTTGATCCTTGCTGTGGGAAGATTCCACAAGCCGTGGGTCAACCAAGCTCATGTGCCACAGGAGAAGCCACTGCAATGAGAAGCCCGTGCACCGCAACTAGAGATTAGCCCCGCTCTGCTGCAGCCAGAGAAAGCAGTGAAGATCCAGCACACCCAAAAATAAACAAGTTTAAATGTAGAAATTATTTTTAAAACTTGTGCAGTAATGAATCAATCTATTACTTTTCCTGAAACAATAATTAGAAAACGAAGATATTTTTAGTTGAAATTAGGAAACAGTAAGATGTGTGTGTGTGTGTGTGTGTGTGTGTGTGTGTGTATCCTACCTCTGCTGCTAAGTCGCTTCAATCGTGTCCGACTCTGTGCGACCCCATAGACGGCAGCCTACCAGGCTTCCCCATCCCTGGGATTCTCCAGGCAAGAACACTGGAGTGGGTCGCCATTTCCTTCTCCAGTGCATGAAAGTGAAAGGTGAAAGTGAAGTCGCTCAGTCATGTCCGACTCTTTGCGACCCCATGGACTGCAGCCCACCAGGCTCCTCCATCCATGGATTTTCCAGGCAAGAGTGCTGGAGTGGGGTGCTATTGCCTTCTCCGATATATAATGTATATATATAATTATCATTTTGAGTGAAATTCCAATTCCTAATCATATAAAATGAGAGGTAATTAAAATCACAAGGGCCATGTTTGCCTCATCTTTTACCTTAGAGAACTTTTTGATCACAGTCGTTTCCTTTCTGATTCTTTCCTTGATTCCTTATTCTGTGTTTTACCTTAATTTTATTATATTGGGACTGGGAATATTATATAAGCAACAGCAATAGAGAAAAATATAGAATTGGCAATCTAAAACTATTTTTTTCTGGTTTATATAGAAGTAATAAAATTTTTTAAATAAAAATTTGGCAATTTTTTTAAGAAAGAAAAAGTGAAGAAATTTAAAATTGCTTAAAAGCTCACTTTGAACAGATATTATGGTTTCATTTTTGTTTTTCCTTCCTCTGTTTCTGCATTTACGTTTTTTCCACTTAATACTGCACCAGGGAGTTTTTCCCAGGACTACCGACCCTATTTCCTCTCCTGGCCACACTCTCCTCCTCACAGCTCTTCCACAAAGTTATGCTTCCCCATGACCCAGGGCCTTTGCATGTGCTATCACTTCTGCCTAGCACACACTTCCTCCAGCTGCTGCAGGAAAGCAAAGGATCTTGGCCTATGTAATGACTGATTCTTCTTTCAAATCCTTCCTGATTTCTAGACTAGAAGTCTGGCAGCATAAAATTGGACTTCCTTAATATATAATTATGGAGAAGGAAATGGCAACCCACCCCAGTATTCTTGCCTGGAGAATCCCAGGGACAGAGGAGCCTGGTGGGCTGCTCTTAATATATAATTAAAGATGTTTATCTTATTATGAGACCCGGAAGCTTAATCACAACTCTTCATAGTTTGCTTAGTGATGCTCAAGTTATTCATGTCCTGTGAGAGGAGATGAATAAACAATTTATTCAGTGTACTTTTCTTCACATGCAAGAAGTCCATCTTTGCCCCTTCCTGAGCCTGATACCATCCAAAGAAGGTAGCTATGCTCCTTACCTTTATTAAAGTAGAATTTGAAACATACTGGGGCCTTGTAAACTCACCCCTGTTTTTTTTTTTTTCTTGTCTTTTGACCTCATCCAGTGGCTTATGGGATCTTAGTTCTCTGACCAGGGATGGAACCTGGGCCTTTGGCAGTGAAAGCCCAGAATCCTAACCATTGGACCACTAAGGAATTTCCTCACCCCAGTCTTTATAATCTACTTACCATTCCCCAGTTGCCTTAGATTNCAATCCCTGTGTGGGGAAGATAGCGAGAGGAGGAAATGGCAACCGCTCCAATATTCCCACTTGAACCACCCGGGCTACAGTCCAGAGAGTCGCAAAGAGTCGGACACAACTAAAGTGACTTAATTACGCCACGCACACTACCTCTTGGTGCCTGGTGCCTCAGTTTCTCCATTCCTAAAATGTCACCTGTACCTATAGTATAGAAGCGGTGTAAAGATTTAGGGTTAACGAGATAGTGCAAATCAAGTGCTTAACACAAAGCGCAACGCATAGGAAAAACTCCATCATGACTGTTATTATTAGTGTTAATAGGCTCTGTTTATCAGTAAAATAAGAGTTAGGCAATGGCAGTTGGATCGCTCCTTCAGTTAGTTTTTCCACAACCTGCAAAAAAGGCGGATTTCTCTTTCTCTGACCGTGACTGACCTGACTTTTCAACAGAGGACGGAACTGGAACAGGTGACGATGATTCTGACTGAATAAGAGAAGTGTGCCCTCTTGTGGGCCTCCTGTTATGTTGGCAGGGACGTCCCCCAAGAGAGGAGGAGGATGGTGGCCCTTGTGGTCTGGGCTCTAACCCCACTTGCCCACAAAATGTCTCCCATGCAGTTTTCTGTCATCAACTTCCTTGAGAAATATTTTCCGAATAATAATGCAGCTCTCCTCCCTTCTCCTCGCCCTAGATTCCTCTCCCTCACACTCCACATCCATCTATCAGCCACTCCTGTTAGCCCTAGTTTATAGATGTGGATACATCACAAACCCCATATCTTCTTACTACCTGCTACACTAGCAACAGTCCAGATATTATTTCTTGGCAAACCTACTGCAATAAGCTCCTAACTACTCTCCCCACGTCCACTGCTTCACCCTACATTTCATTTTTCACACAGGAACCAGTCCTTTTAAAGTAAAAATGAAATATGCTCACTCTCCTCCTGCTCAAAACCTTCTGTTTCCCATCACACTTGGAATGAAACCACACACCTAGCAATGGCCCACGTGATTTGGCTCTTGTCTGATTCTCTTACCTCATCCTCTGTCACTTTCTTTTTGTTCATTCCTTCTCCAATCACATCAGTCTTCTCACTGTTCCCCCAAAAATGTCAAACCTGCTTCTGCTTCAAGATCTTTGCATTGACTGTTTCCATTGTCTTCAACCCCAAATCTTAGCATGGCTTTTCTCCTTACCTCATTCGGGTGTCTGTGCAAATGTCACCTAAGAAAAGACCTCTTGATTATCCCATCTATACTAGATGCAACATAGTCATAATTCTTCTCTAACCAATTACCCTAGTTTATTTTCCTTCATATCTCTTACCAAATCTCGTGTTTGCCTGTTTACTTGATTATTGTTTGTGTTATCTCTAGAGTGTATGATGCATGCAGATAGGGACTTGGTTGATGGTGTTCATAATACAGTCAGATAATCTCCAATCTAAAACAGTATGTCTTATAAAAGGCACCTAATAAAACACTTGTTAAATGGATAGATAAAAAGAGTCTCATACCTGGAACAGCAGGGAGGCAATCAAGTGTCCCTCAATTAGTATAAGCCTAAAAAAGTTTCATGCTTCCCTAACTTCATGACTTTATTCCTCAGTGGCTCCTGCTCCAGGATGAAACCTAACTAAGTGGATGTTAAACTTATATGCATGTAAGTATGTGAATCAGACTATACTCACCTGGTGGAGGAGGGATGGAGAAAGAGAAAAAAAAATGTAAATAGTGTGGTTCATTCTGTTTACCATTTAACTCAGCAAGTGCATGTGCTGAAATAAACATGAGATGGGAGACATGAATCTGTACTCTCAGTTCCTCTGTGCTCTTCATCATATAATCAGTATGCTGTGCTAGGTATTTAAGGGCTGCCCTGATAGCTCAGTTGGTAAAGAATCCACCAGCAATGCAGGAGACCCCTATTCAATTCCTGGATCCGGAAGATCCGATGGAGAAGGGCCAGGCTACCCACTCCAGTACCTGGGCTTCCCTTGTGGCTCAGGTGGTGAAGAACTTGCCTGTAATGCAGGAGACCTGGGTTCAATCCCTGGGTTGGGATCCCCTGGAGGAGGGAAAGGCTACTCACTCCAGTATTCTGGGCTGGAGAATTCCATGAACTGTACAGTCCATGTCACAAAGAGTTGGGACACTACGGAGCCACTTTCACTTTTTAGATATTTAAAGCTGATTGTGTGAACTGCATGGCCCTCAAGTACAAGGCAGTTGGGAAAAGAGTTTGAATCCACCACAGTAGTGTGTGACCTTGGGCAAATCACTCACCCTTTTGGTGCCTCAGTTTCCCCATCTGTGAAAAGGGCAATGATACTGCCTCCTGAATAGGATTGTTATAGGAATTAAATAAATAATATTTGTAAATTCTTAGAGCAGTGCTTGGAATCTAGTTAGCTATATATGAATATTTTTTAAGAAAACATGTCAAATGTTTGTACTTGATTTTCTTATTTCTCAATAACTGTATAATATAAGGTATTGCTCTACTCTGATTAGTACCGGAATTTTCATTATGGTTTTAGGCCAGTAATTTTCATTTTAGCACTAAGCACAGTAATTATTTTTACAGCCATTTCTACTCTAGCATTTATGCTTAGCTATAAATTCCAATTAGGCCTAAATATCCCAAACTTTGCAAAAAAGAAATTGTACCTTCAAGGGGTCATTCTATTATAGTTGAATAAAAGATGTTCTTTACTTTTTAGTTTTTTAAGCTTTCCTTGGCCATCTTTTCTATAACATAATATTGTTATTGGGAATTGAGTGTCAGTCAACTCTACAGAAAAACAAATACCAGTGCTTTTCCTAAATGTGTGTGCCAAGTCATCCCTGAACCAGGGAAACTGGGCCAGATAATCTCTAGAAGGCTTTTTAGCTCTGTTTTTCTGTGGTTTTCATGAAAATAGCTCAGAAATGAGAGGTTTAGGACTTAGCACTATGTTAACTGTGCCTGGTTGCTTTGTGAATCGTGGACAACAGAGATGGTTTAAACTCTACTGTATTACTTGGAACAAACTAGATTCATATTCAGATTCAACAAGAACAAAATCTGTTTGAATTGAAGACAGTATGTCAATACCTTTTCAGACTCAACATTTTACCACTCTCCAAGGCCTCATTCACACACATCTGCATCAAGGCCTCTTAAGAAAGAACTGGGGACTTCCCTAGTGATCCAGTGGCTAAGACTCAACACTCCCAATGCAGGGGGCCCAGAATTCATCCCTCATCAGGAAACTTTATCCCACATGCTACAACTAAAGTTTGAATGCTACAACTAAAAAAAAAAAACACATATATATAATATCCATATAATTATACATATTATATATATAAAATTACATACATATATATATCCTGCATGTTGCAAGGAAGACTGAAGATCATGAGTGTCATAGCTAAGACCAGGAACAGCCAAACAAATAAGTAAGTATTATTTTTGAAAAAGATGGACTGGAAATCCCTCCTGCCAATGTTTGTTAAAATCTCCTTGAGATTACATATGATACATTACATATGATTACATATGATACATCACATAGGATATTACATACATAGTACACTACACACGATTACATATGATGCATTACATATGATATTACATTACATATGATACATGCCTCCTGTAGTCTATACCTTAGTAATAGTACCATCATTCATATATTCATTCCTTCAATAAATAGTGACTGAAGGCTTAATATATACTAGGAATTGTGCTAGGGCTGGCCACTTGATTATCCAAGTTAGAAATCTAGGAATTAACTTAAATACACTCCTGACCCTTGCTCCCAACATATTAGATCAGCCACCAAACTTGTGTCAATACTATCCTCTAAATATCTCTTAAATTTTTGTTCACCTCTCTATTCACTCCCCCTGTGATGATGTTGGTAAAGCCCAGCTAAGCCCAGCTACTGTAGAAAGCAGAGCATAAGGTGACCAGCCTTGCATGGTGGAGTGAGGGGGAAGAAGGGCTGAGGCTAGGGAAGTTGTAATTTGATGAGATGCACTGTATTACCACACTGGTTACTGTTGTAACCACCAAAAATAACAGCAGGCATGGGACTTCTCCACAAGAGAAAGAGAAGGGAAGTGTACCTGCTGCCATGTCTCCTGGCTCTATTCGCCATTAGTGAATGTTTACTTCTCAGAGAGCTAACTGCCCCCAATTTCTGGGCTGTAGCATCTGACCACATGGTGGCTTGTAGGAGGGCAGATCCCACGCTCAAGGTGTGATACTTCATCCAGTTTCAAAAGTAGAGCCTCAACTTGGCACAGATGAGGCTCTTATCAGATAGAGAGAAGAGACAAAGGATTTGAGGCGGAACACAAGGTTTGTGTCTTAATATAAGCAAAGACTTCAGCATTTTTACTTCAAATTTTTGTAACTGCCCACTGAGTAGACTTTGTACCTGTCATTCTTCCCTTCTAATTCATTCTTCATTCAGTACCTAGACTCATCTTCCAGATCCAAATCTTTCATCAGCTCTCCCTAGTTTTTACCACGGCATGTCAGGTTCTACTGTATCCCTTGGCCTGTTTATCAGTCTTCTTATTAAAGACAATTTTACCAAAAGAATCAGACAGTCAGTCCTCTCAAGCTTTCGTTAGCATTTATTGGGGTTTTTTTTCTGACTCAAAAATTAAAACACTGATTTTGGAAAATAATAAAAGTCTGAAAAAGGAAATGAAAATCAATTACTTTTAAGGAGAAAACTTCTGTTAACATTTTGGAGTACTGTCTGGCCATGTTTGATCTTTGCATATATGTGCACTTTTTTAATTCTCAGATATATATTAAATAAAGTTATACTTCAATAATTACTACGTTGAAGTTTATATTGAACCAAAAATATATATCAAGACCACTCAAATTGTTCAACTTTATGGCAGTTTTTCATTTCTTTGTTTTATTGTCCTGTTACTTAAGTATGCTTTGAAAATGTATGTTTACATTTCAGAAATAGAGCACATTAAAAAAGCCCCCTGGGGGAAAAAATGTCTGTAAATATACCTTTTCAATATATTTTCTTGCTTTGCTTTTAATACAGTACTTTAATAATAAATAATAAATAGATTAATCTAAAAATCATAATATAACTATTAACATTTGTTCTGCTACACTGAGAAAGATAATTTAAGGCAATTGTAATATGCTGCTTTCATGGCCTGAAACTTTATACAAAATTTGCCCTATATTAAGGACTTAACAAAAAATTATTTTATGATTCTGTTGTGTGTGCTCATTCTTTCAATTGTGTCCGATGCTTTGCAATCCCATGGACTGTAACCCACCAGGCTCCTCTGTCCATGGGATTTTTGAGACAAGAATATGGGAGCAGGTTGTCATTCCCTCCTCCAGGGGATCTTCATGACCCAGGGATCAAACCTCTGTTTCCTCCTTGGCAGGTAGATTCTTTACCACTGAGCCACCTATAAAGCCCTTTATGATTCTATAAATACCAATAAAACATTTAACTTTTTTATCAATAAATTGGTATATTAGCATCTCAAATTACTGTTTTTTCCTAACCTGTCAAGTATGGACTGTCCATAGCAGTTGATGAAAGTGCTGTGTGTTTTTTTAAAAAATCACTGTCAAGCCTAGATCTTGAAAGCAATAGCAGAGAAAGTTAATCTTTAAAAATCATTAAGCTTTGTTAAAACTGCATCAGTATATCCACACACAAAAAAAGCTACTAAATAGTGAATGCTTGTGTAATTTATTTAAATTTTAAAAGTCTAAAGTTTAAGAAACTATGAAATCAAATTGAATCCATATTAGTAAGAAAACCCTTGTATGAGGTTTATTAGAGCAACAGAAACAACACCATCCTAACTTTTCTAAAACTTATTTTAAACCATCACTTCAACTGAATAAAGCTTTTAGAATGCAAATAACATCACACAGAAATGATCTTAGAAAAGTGTAGTTATAATTTTGAATATTGGGACATTTAACTATTTAGTCTTTATTTAATGACTGGTCTTTATTCCTTGATAACATATTAATATATTTCTATTATATTATTATATATATTATTATATCATTATATTATAATGAAAGACATCTCTTGTCTAATGATTTGTTATATAACCATTCAT